>CALSCQ010000879.1:0-21098 GCA_943704525.1 Pigoraptor vietnamica
ACACACACACACACACACACACACACACACACACACACACACACACGCACACACACACACACACACACACACACACACACACACACACACACACACACACACACACACACGCGGACTGATGAGTCAGGCAGTGAACGCCGCCGACCGGGAGTGCCGAGAAACATCCCTTAGGCTCACACAGCCGCTGAGATCGAGCGCGTGAACGCCGCCGAGCGGAGACTGAAACATCCAACACAGTTGGCTACAGTGAGCGTGTCAGAACTGACGTCACCACTGCCAGTGAAGCCGAGCCGGACACGTCGGCAGTCCCGGCGGCCGGCCGGTGGCCGCCAGTCCATCAGTTTTTCACAGAACTGAGGTTGAGCGTGTGAACACCGCCAAGCGCCGAAACGTCCGTCAGTAATTCAGTACAGCGGCTAAGGCCAGTTGCCCGGTGAGCATTTGACGGCCGGACCAAGCGCCACCGAACAGTGACTGACCGGCAGGGCGGCGCTGAGCCGTTGACTTGCCTTGTGAACCGACGCCGAACACTGCCCGAGCACGCCAGTTGGCTACAGCGGCTGAGGTCGAGCGTGTGAACACCGCCCAACGCAGAAACGTCCGTCAGTAACCTACAGCCGCTGAGGTTGAGCGTGTGAACGCCGCCCGGAGCCAGCGCGGCCGGTCAGTACTGCCATGTAGCTCTGAGCCGCAGGCTGAGGTCGAGCGTGTGAACACTGCCGAGCGCAGAAACGTCCGCCAGTTGGTTACAGCCGCCGAGGTTGAGTGCCAGTAGCCGGCCGTGCGGCCAGCGGCGCCGAGCGGAGATGTTGTTTGATTAGTATTTTGCCTCGTTGCGATGCAGAGACGGTCGCGCGGGAGTGTCTTCGTGACGAGGGCGCGGAAATCGCTGTCGAGAACGTACTCTTCGGCAGCAGTGAGCTTGAGCGAATACAGAGACGGTCGCTGGCGGTGCGGGAGGCGCAGTCTGAGCGCGGAAATCGCTGTCAAGGACTACCTTTCGGCAGCAGTGAGCTTGAGCGAACACAGCCGGAGACGGTCGCGCGGGAGTGTCTTCGTGACGAGGGCGCGGAAATCGCTGTCGAGGACGTACTTTTCGGCAGCAGTGACTGCCAGTGAGCTTGAGCGACTCAGTGCCGAATCAGCGGCACTGAGACGTTCGCGGGGAAGCCCCCGCAGCTGAGTCGGCTACACGTGTGTGCGAGTACGCGGGCCTCCGGAGGTGCAAGGTGCGGCGCAATGTGCACAGCGAAAAGTTCGTCCGGGAGAGGGCGTGCGCCCGTCCGTTGGGCGGTTCATTCTTCTCTCCAACTGACCTCAAATCGTGGATCACGTGACTGCGCTGTGTTCAGGCCCATAGAGAAAAAATAATTCGCGTTTGATACAAATTCAATACTCAAGGGCAACAGAAATAAAAGGCGTTTCTTTTGTTTACACTGAACACGCATGTGTCACACACACACACACACACACACGCACACACGCACACACGCACACACGCACACACACACACACACAGTTACGTTCGAAAGGTCGCATCTGACTCTCTCACAAACACCTGCGAGACGAGTATTATAGGTGAGTGTCATGTGTCGTTTGGCGCCTTTGTTTAAGGGCCTAGAAAGCTGACGTCTTCGCCAACCCCACGCGTTTTTCTCTCAAATTTCAGCACTCTTCTTTCCGTCGAGCGTGCCACGCACGGAAACATTTGCCGAAAATGTCGTCGGAGATGGACAAGTTCAAGGCGGTGACGTCGAAGAGCTGCGTCGATCAGGTGAGGGCCCTCTTGGCGTGAGCAACGGTCGCGCAATGAGTGAACCATCATTAATCGCATCTGTCCCTGCAAGAACGTTGAGATGTGACTCTCCCTTCTTCTCGTTTTTTCAAAATTCGCAGGCCAAGTTCTTCCTCAACGCCTTCTGGAAGGAGTACAGCAACGACGCCGAGACCATCTGGGTGTACGTGCACAAATTTGCCGCCCTCGACAACAAGGGCAAGGCCACGCAGGACCTCGACGAGTTCAACGCCCACCGCTTCCTCGAGCAAGTCGGTGGGTGTCTATGCGTGCTGCACGCCCCCACATGTGCGCGTTGAGCCTGTGTGGGAGGTCTGTCGTGCGTGCTACACGCCCCCACGTGTGCGCGGAGGGCGGCATTGCGGAACGTGGACGGTCTTGGACATGGCTTGACTGTGTCTTGCTGTTTGTTACGTGCCCTTTGCCATCTCTCACGACGTGTTGCCACCCTTTTTCTTGTCCCTTTGTCCCACAGGCGAGACGCTTCGTGTCGTTGAGCTCCGCGACACGCTCCGTGCGATTGACCTCGACTTTAACAAGCGGATGGCCCTCATCGAGTACCTCCTTTTCAAGTACAAGCAGTCGATCAAGGAGCTGCTCTCGCGCCCCCAGGTGCGTGCCGTGCTCTGCAGGGTGCTCTGTGTGTGTCGGTGTTTGTAGGCAGTGCATGTAGTGCGTCCGGTTGTGTGCGCGGTATAGTATGTATAGTCCTTGAGTTGAGATGCATCGATTTCGTGCTTTGGCACGTGCATCGACGTCCCTCTTTTGACACTTTATTGCGTTCGGTTGTGTGCGATGTAAGTCCTTGAGTTGAGATGCATCGATTTCGTGCTCTGGCACGTGCTTCGACGTCCCTCTTTTGACACACACTCTGTGTTGTCGTGCGCAGGGCATGAACGAGGAACTCATGAAGGCGCAGCAGGCGCTCGAGGCTGTGCAGCAGGAGATTACGAACATTGAGAACAAGAAGGCGTCGCTCACCAAGGCCGCCGAGGGTGCGTGGCTGTTTGCCGTTGTTCTCTTTCGTGGGAGCAGTGGAGTCGATGGACACATGTCTATGATTTGAGTTTTTCTTGCGTGCATGGTTATCTTGTGTTTCTGTGTCGCCCTGCTTTGTGCGATTTGGTTGTGGCCGTGTGCGCCGGTCTTCCCATTGCGTGATGCGTATCTGTTCGCATGCGTTGTGTTTGTCTGCTGTCCGTGCGTAGGGGATCTCTTGCGGTAATCATTTTTTGTACGTGCTACTGGCTTACACTTCCACTCTGCGACGCACACACAGGCACGGGCGTGAAGGCCAACGCCGCGCGCAACGAGCTCGAGCAGCTCCTGTCTGCGGACCCGACCGACCTCAACCGCGCGCTGATCACGGCCGAGGCGGCGCTTCGCAAGGCCCAGAAGAGCGGCAGCGTCGACGCTCAGGGCGCCCTCTGGTGGGCCAACCGGGAACTCGAGGAGGCGAAGAAGTACAAGCCCCGTGGCGGCATCAAGCCGATTGCCTAAGCGCCGTCTTAGCTGCAATTCCGGAGATGGTATCGATCTCCCGTCGTTTGCGATGCCGTTGTGTGTTTTCGCGTGAGTTGTTTTTTTGCCGCGCGTGCGGGTGCGCGTGTGACTTTGGTGTGCGTGCTTGTGTTGTTGTGTGCCGCGGGGCTGGCTTCTTTCGCGAGGAGAGGACAGCTTTTTGAGTCGAGCTGTAAATACAAAGTTTGCACACAAAAGCTTCTTGGTGTTTGCTTGTAAGACAGAGGGGCGCGGCGGAAAAAGAAGGGCGACGGCATATAGGTTTGCCATTGTTCAACGCGTTGTCAAATAGGAGGCCATCTCGAACAGCAATGTGTTTACAGACTAATGCTTCGATGTCCATCACTTGCCTCGCGGCAGTGAAGCTGTTTTTTCTCGCACAATAACACGCAAGCCGATTTTCATTGGTTCTTAGCTCTCGCACAGGGGCGTATTTCGTTGAAATTAGTGCGTCGGAGGGACCCAGTCATCGCCCTCCCACACCTCGTCGTTGGGGCGATCAATGTCACTGTGGATGCCAGACTTTCGCCTGCGACAGCGGACGAGGGAACGCCCGCAACCCGTCAGCAAATACCTTCAGATAGAAGTTATTCTTACACGAATACACATTGGTGAGTCCTCGACACACGCACACACACGCACACAGCGGCGAGGGACACTACGCATAGGCACGCACCTGTTTGCACCGGCACACGCAATAAAGGGGGGTCCGCACACGTCTTCATCACACTGGAGGCAGTCGTTCAGAGAACCGTCGGGCTTGTTCGGGGGGTCGCCGCGAATGGTGGACTTGATACAGATCCAAAAGCACTTCGAGTGGCGGTCGCAGCGAATGTTGGCCATCCAGCACGCGTTACAGGCGGGCGTGAGGCCGACCTTGTCCATGCAGCGCTCGGCCAGCGACTCGCCGAGAAGAGAGTAGAGCATGGCGCAGCGCTTGGTAATGGCTGAAATCATACGGAAAACATTAGATCAATTGAGCGGCATCACAACAAGATTTAGCACTATAAATCTCTCGGCGATTGTAACGTGTGTAGCGCTGACGGTTCGGCAGCGAGCACAATTGGACACGGGACACAAACTCACACGTCAGATTGTTCCGCGTGACATTGTAGACGTTGATGTCGTTGTGATTGGAGCAGGCGCCGCAGTAGCCAGCGTGCAGAGCCCGAACGCCGTCAGCGTGCGCGGCATCCTTGCTCGTGTAGTTCTTCCCATTCTCACCGCACACGTGTCCACCTGCACAGCGCAAGCGTGGCGCATGCACGTAAATACACATTGCATTTCCACAAGAAGAAAACAAGAGGCTGATTTGCTGGCAGAACGCCCGTCACACTGTCCGTACACACACGTACACACCGTCAATCTCCGCGGCAACCGGCGTGAATAGCACGCATCCCAACAGGACAGTCGCAATGAGCACAAGCCTCCAATCCATTTCCGGTACAACACACCGCGCGCGAACGTGCGTGTCTTTCGATGAGACGTTGCCAATACAGCCACATCCGAGTTTTGGGGAGGTCATATGTCACGTGATGCACGGCACTAATTATCCGAAAACTCGTTAATCCTTTTGATTGGTCAGCCTTGTTGACAGCCGCGGACATTTCTTTGCCTTTTATGGTATCAATTGGATCCGGGGTAGCGAATTTTTGGCGGGAACGGCTCCATACTGAGCCCATACTGAGCCGATTCTATAAATAATTTTCGCGGGAAAATCCGCCTGTCACTTGTCATCCCACGCACACGCACACGCACGCACACGTGTGGCTGTTTCCGAATGGGGCGTCGCGCACGCATGCAGAGTGAAACACGCAGCGTAAACTCATTCCTCACGTCCGTGCCTGACTCTTCGCTGCGGTTCAACCTTCGGAGACTTTGATTTTATACGTTTTGCGTTGGGTCGAAGAGATCCATCAGACTTTCCACCTCAACAATGGTAATGTGCCTCAAATAATGCCCTTATCCGCGCGTACGTGCTGTTCTTACGCGGCTCTTTCCTCGTTCTCAACAGGCGCGTCGCGGTGGTGCCCGTGCGGCGGGCTCCAGCCCTCGACGCAACGGCAGCGACATGGGCCTCTCTGATGCGGCAGACGAGGTCTTCCCCAGCAGGTGTGTGCGCGCGCATCATTTGCATTCGCTCTCCGCGTCGCTTGTGCGAGATTGAGAACCAAAAAGTGTGTATGCGTGTGCCTTTTATGGTCCGAGTCTCACGTTTATGCTTCATTCGCAGCCCCGGTGTGGGCGACTCGTTTGACAACGACCCCATCGAGGATCCCCTCGACGACGACCGCGGCGATGGCGAGGACGACGAGGGCGAGGACCTCATCGGAGACAACATGGAAGAGTGAGTGAAGCGGTGCATAAAATGGCCGCACAAGTGGCGATGCGGGGATTTTTCGTTTGACGTTCCCTTCGCTCGTGACATAGGGACTACCGCCCCATGCCGCACCTCGACCGGTACGACGAGGCCGTCCTCGACAGCCAAGAATACGACGACATGAGCATTGGCGATCGCCGCGCGGCCGAAACGATGATGCGCAAGCGCGATCGCGACATGGCGCGCCGCGAAGGCCGCGTTCCCGCAGCGCTCTTGGACGAGGACAGTGACGACAGGGTGAGACATTTGTATATCGACCTTTTCCCCCAAGTGTCGTCGTGCGTGTGCGTCCTGTGATTTGCGTGCTCGCAATTATTAATCGGCGCGTGTGTCTTTTCTGCAGCCGGCTCGCCGCAGGAAGCTTGTAGAACCCAGCTCTGAGCTGGGTGCGCTTGACGAGGACCGTCAGGTGTGTTGTCGGCCATTGCTTTGGACTATTATGGGCGCGTTATGTATGCGTGTGTGTGCGTGCCTGTGTGTGTGTGCGTGCCTGTGTGCATGCCTGTGTGTGCGTGCATGTGGGTGCGTGCATGTGCGTGTGCGTGTGCGTGTGCTTTCGTACGTATGCGTCCATGAATTTAGTTCCCTGAGTTGGTGCACAATGTTTCATTAGCACGTATTCTCACCCCTGTGCTTGCGTGCACGCAGGAGGACATTCCGCGCGTGGAGAATCTCGAGGACCGCAAGGGACATCCCCTTCGCGAGTGGATTTCAATGGACGGCCCGCGGAGGGAGATTTACCTCCGCTTCCGCTCGTTCCTCACAAACTTCCTCGACAAGGGTGCGCGTCGCGTGCGCATGGCACTGTAACGCGGAATTGACTTCAACCACAGTCCACGTCATCATGCTTCGTTTTCACTTCTTTGTGCTAATAATTTGTTTTTACTTCTTCTCTTCGTCCTCTTTCCCATCGCTGTTTCGCACTCTCCCCTGAAATTGTGTACGGCGTGCTGTACACTCTTGCCTCTCACAGCCGATCTCGCGCTAATCGCACGCCGTTATTCACCCTCCCCCAACAGGCACCAACGTCCACGCCGAAGTTATCCGCAACATGTGCAACAAGAACGGCGAGTCGCTCGTCATCAACTATCGCAACCTCTGCGTTGCGCACCCTGTGCTTGCCATCTACGTCGCCGACGCGCCCACGGAAATGCTCAAGATCTTCGACGAGGCCGCTCGGGACGTCGTGTTGGAGCTGTACCCCGACTACGACCGCATCGCGAGCGAAATTCACGTCCGCATCCAGGACCTCTCGCTCGTCGAGGACCTGCGCGAGATTCGCCAGGTGGGTTGCGTGCGCTCGTGGTGTGACTGTGTGCATAACGTGCGTACGTGTATCATGTTAATGAATGTGTGTGCGTGTGTGTGCGCGCGTGTATATCTTTCTGCGCGTATCTAAACGCGCCCCTCTCTTCCGCTGCAGTCGCACTTGAACACGCTCATCCGCGTACGTGGCGTGGTCACTCGGCGGACGGGCGTCTTCCCACAGCTCAAGTACATCAAGTACGACTGCGTCAAGTGCGGCTTTGTGCTGGGGCCTTACTACCAGGACCAGTCGGCGGAGATCAAGGTGCGTGGTGCCCGAGTGTTCTCACACTCTTGCGCGCTGTCATCTCCCTCTTTGATCGATCCTTATTTGCCCTTTCGTCGCCCCTGTCTCGACACATGCACGCATTGAAACGCTGTTCTCGTTGATAGATCCATGCCCCATGGCTCTGCACGCACACACGTGATGAAACTTGTCCTTCGCAGGTCGGCATGTGCCCCGAGTGCCAGTCCAAGGGCCCGTTCACCATCAACGTGGAGCAGGTCAGTCACAATGACGTTATCTGCACGTCACCCCCTTAATTGCTGGGACAGTGGCCCCTGCATTCCGCCCCTCTCCTAACCTGTCACGTGACGCAGACGGTGTACCGCAACTACCAGAAGATTACGGTCCAGGAGAGCCCTGGCAGCGTCACGGCGGGCCGCCTCCCGCGCCAGAGGGACGTCATTCTGCTCTGGGACCTCATCGACTGCTGCAAGCCCGGCGACGAGATTGACCTCACGGGAATTTACCGCAACAACTTTGACGCCTCGCTCAACACGGCAAACGGTGGGCTTTGTGCATGCTTGCCACGTGTGTGTGTGTGTGGGCATCTCTGTTTGCACCAGAGGCTTCTCTACGTGAAACGGAGCACGCAGTGTCGCGGAGTGATCGGTTATGCTGGCGCGCACACATCTCATTCTTCGATTGAACTGCACGAGGCTTGTCTCCTGACGCTCCACGTGACTCTTCCTGTGCGACTCGCAGGCTTCCCTGTGTTTGCGACTGTAATTGAGGCCAATTACATTCAGCGCCGCGAGGACGAATTCGCCGACATTAACCTCACGGACGAGGACGAGGCTCTCATCCGCAGCCTCGCCAAGGTGCGTGGTCACGTGCCACGAGTTTACCTATGCCGTCAGTGTGGAAAGTTGCTTTGGTGTTGAGAGTAAGCCGTTGCAGAGGGTTCAATTGTGAGGTGCGTGCCTAACATACCCCTGCACACGCACACGCACACGCACACGCACACGCACACGCACACGCACGCACACGCACACGCACACGCGCACGCGCACGCACGCACGCACATACTTTCTTTCACACACACGCACACAAACACACACCAAACGCAACAGGACGAGCGCATCGGCGAGCGCATCATCAAGAGCATCGCCCCTTCGATCTACGGCCACGAGGACATTAAGACGGCCCTTGCGCTGTCCATGTTCGGCGGTGAGCCCAAGGTCAGCGGGAACACGCGGCTGAGGGGCGACATCAACGTGCTCCTCCTCGGCGACCCCGGCACTGCCAAGTCGCAGGTGCGTGCGACAACTGGCGGACAGTCACACGTAATTGCCGTACGCGCTTCGCCCCATAAGGCCCCTGCCCCTGATGTTTGATTTTGCGGCTTCGGTCTGGTGAACTGCCAATTGTGTCATTTCTCACACGCGCTTGTTCGTTCTCTTCCTCAGTTCCTCAAGTACGTCGAGAAGACGTCGCCGCGTGTCGTGTTCACGACCGGCCAAGGCGCGTCGGCCGTCGGTCTTACGGCGTCGGTGCACCGCGACCCCGTCATGCGCGAGTGGACCCTCGAGGGTGGTGCGCTCGTGCTTGCCGACAAGGGTGCGTAGGAACAGCTGCCGTAATCACCGCGTCCTCTTCTCCGGCATTCTATCATTAAGATGTTTCGTGTATGCGAACATACGCAAGCACTCTGCCGCTTCACACACCCAATCGCCTCTCCGCTCTGTGACAGGCATGTTTCATGTATGCGAACATACGCAACGCTTCACACACTTAATGCGAGCATACGCAAGCACTCTCCCGCTTCACCCACTTAAGCGCCTCTCCGCCCATGACAGGCATCTGCCTTATCGACGAGTTTGACAAGATGAACGACCAGGACCGCACGTCCATCCACGAGGCCATGGAGCAGCAGTCCATCTCGATCTCGAAGGCCGGCATCGTGACGTCGCTGCAGGCCCGCTGCTCTGTCGTCGCCGCCGCGAACCCCATCAAGGGACGGTACGACCCCGGCCTCACGTTTGCGCAGAACGTGGAGCTCACGGAGCCCATCCTCTCGCGCTTCGACATTCTCTGCGTGGTGGGTGACGGGTGTGCGCGTGCGAGATGTCAGTCGCCAGCGGCGGCAGTGATTAGCTGAAGCCGCAACTTTCGCTCCTTCCACCGAGCTGTCTTGCCTCGCAATGTATTTACGAGCTTACCCACCCTTCTGTTCCCCTCGTAAGGTCCGCGACGTCGTCGACCCCGTCATGGACGAGCAGCTCGCGTCCTTTGTCGTGTCGAGTCACGTGAAGAACCACCCGAGCGCCGCACACGACGCCGAGATGGAGGACGCCGCCGCCCCCGTGCGCCCGTCGCAGCCGCACGGCGACGTCGAGGCCATTCCCCAGGAGCTTCTCAAGAAGTACATTGTGTACGCGCGCCAGAAGGTCCGCCCGAAGCTGCAGAACGTCGACCAGGACAAGCTGAGCTCTGTTTACGCGGAACTGCGCCGCGAGTCGATGGTGGGTATGGGCGGACGCTGCTACTGCGCTTTCCGTTGGTGTTGTAATTGTGTGAGCTTATATGCGCCCACGTGTGCGTGCGTATGTGTGTATGGGAGCGTGCGTGCGTGTCTGTTCCGTTATCTGTAGACCCCTTACGTGTGGGCAGTCCCCGATCGTTGACCCTCCCTCCCTCACCGTGTGCAGACGACCGGCAGCATTCCCATCACTGTGCGTTATGTCGAGTCGATGATCCGCATGAGCGAGGCGCACGCGCGCATGCACCTCCGCGACCACGTGCGCGACGACGACGTTAACGTGGCCATTCGCGTCATGCTCGACTCGTTCGTGTCGACGCAGAAGTTCTCTGTCATGAAGACCCTCCGAAAGGTGCGACCGTCGAACGCTCTTGTGCGACGTGCCATGTCGTGCGTTGTCGCATGCGTTTTGGCGATGTTGTGACATGATGGTCGCGTTTATCCTCCCAACACAATGGCTTGCGTGCTTAGCGCCTAACACACCATCCCTCTCGCCCCTGCAGTCCCTTTCGCGCTACATTACGTACAAGCGCGACAACAACGAGCTGCTCTACTACGTGCTCCAGTCGCTCGTCCGCGAGACGACGCAGTACCTGCAGAACAAGCACCAGGGCGAGCTGCCCAGCTTCATCGAGATTGAGCGCAAGGACTTTGAGGCCCGGGTATGCGTCACTGTTGCGTCGCCATGCCTCGTATCTCGCATTGTCGGCACTATTGTCACTCGTGTCTGTGCGCCCACTTCTTTGTGTCACGTGTCTGCTCGCGCCGTGCGTCAATGCTCTTCGACTTTGTCTTCCATCGCCTCCGCAGTTTGAGAGTGAATGTGAGCTAAGCAGTCCGCACTGAATGCTAAGTGCGCCCCACCCATCTCTTGTTCCTCGCTCCGCAGGCTCGCCAGCTCAACGTGTACGATCTCTCGACGTTCCTCAAGAGCGATCTCTTCACGAAGAACGACTTTGTGCTCGACGGAAAGAGGAATGTCATCATCAAGCGCTTCTGAGCATGCAAACTTTGCACTCGCTTTGTCACACGTGTATGTGTCTTCGTGGTCGTTTTTTCTACTGCCTCGCTCTTCTACCGCGTCTGCGCCTTCGCTTGCTGCCTTGCTGCGTTGCGTCACCGCGTGCTCGTCCGCGTTTCTGCGAAATACAAGCCAATGTGCACAAATTTATCCAGATTGATCGATTAATTGACTCTGTGTGTGTGTGTATGTGTGTGTGTGTGTGTGCGCGCGCGCGCGCCTGGGTCGAATTGCCTGTGGCGCAGCGATGTCCATTACTATAGACCCCCGGTGATCGCGCACGCAGAGTAACACTCTTTCGAGGGATTTGTATTCACTTTACTCCGCGATGTCCACGTCTCTGAATAGCCGTGTCGACTCCGTCCATTCCGTCGCAGTTCGGCGCACTCACTTGGGCTCTCCCGCGGCAGTGGGCGGATTGCTCGCGTCGTCGTCGTCCACAAGCTCGGGGTACCGCGTCTGGACGGACCGCAAGTAATCGAGCTTCTGCTCAAACGTCATGGCCTCCCTGTGGGTGCGCTCATGTTAGAGAAAGCGCTAGCGTTACACGTGTGTGTGCGTGTGCGTGTGAAAATGTGTGTGTGTGTGTGTGTGTGTGTGTGTGTGTGTGTGTGTGTGCATAATCAGACACAACGCGGCATCACACGCACCGTCCACTCATGAGCTTGACGAGGTGTGACCACTTTCGCGAGATGAAGAGCGGACTCCACGCCCATCCCTGGAAGAGCGTCTTCCACACAATCTCGCTCTCGTCCTCGGCGCCGCTGTTGTACTGCGCAAAGCCAAAACGCACGCAATGAATAACTACTATTAGGATGCTCACTTGTAAACGACGTTTGTGCATGTGATCATAGAGCAGATATAAAGCGGCCCACAGAGCGAGGGAGACTATAGGGGTGGCAGCAAATTGACACAGCGCGAGCAAGACGCAACAGGCCCATTGCTTGTGCACGCACGCAGTACGTAACCGGCCACGCACCAGCACTTCGAGCATCTTGCGCGTGTCCGACTCTGACCACTGCGTGTTGGGGCTCACAGACTCCTTCAAATTGACGTCCTCGTACCACTTGACGCGGCACTGGCGCTCGCTGCGTGTGCCGACCATCTCCGCCACGTTCACCCACGGCACGTTCGCATCCACCCTGCGGCCACACGCACGTGAGCGACATGAGCACTCCACGTGTGCGACATGAGCACTCCACGTGTGCGACATGAGCACTCCACGTGTGCGACATGAGCACTCCACGTGTGCGACATGAGCACTCCACGTGTGCGACATGAGCACTCCGCGACAGACCGCAGTTCGTGGCAGTCGTAGGGGTGAACAACCCATCGACTCGAGCACTCCGCAACAGAGAGAAAGGAACATACAGAAACACAAGACGCACGGAGGTCAAACGCACCGCTCGCCAATCTTCGTGCCGGTGAGCGCGTGCACCGCCGCAGACAGCTTCTCGACCTCCTCCTGCGTCCACTGCCCTTTCCTCTCTCCCGCCATCTGGCGCCACCTGTCACGGCACGACCCGGCACTCCTGCACACGAATGAAGTGCAAACGAAACGTTCTTGAGCTCTCGAGGCCAACACTGATGTCCCGTACACAACAACGACATGCACACACACACACACACACACACACACACACACACACACACACACACGCACGCACGCACACACACACACACGGCACCTGTTAAGCTTCAAGCCAATCTGCTTCCAGTCGTGTCCAGTGCTCGCGACGAGCTGGCGGAGGCGCTCGTCCTCTTCGGGTGTGTAGCGGCCGCGGTTGTTGTTGGCATCGTACGCCCGCATCACGTGACGGTAGACGTTGAAGAGGGGGCGCCCGAGCCCCTTGGCCGCGCGCCGCCAAAAGTCGCGGTTTCCCTCCGATTTTGTGAGGAGTGCGTCGATGTCGTTGCCGAGATTGTTCTCGCGCAGGTACTCCTAAGAAGGGCAACGGAGACGTGCAGGTGAGCACGCAAGCACATGTCTCCCACAACCAATATACCACAAACACACGCACGCGCACATACCGCATGCACATGTGCACACTATGACACACATACAAGACATACACACACGCACACGCACACGCACACGCACACGCACGCACACGCACACCAAAAGGGGCTGCAACCTCCGTCAATGTACAAAGGGACGGCCCCACACACGGCAAGGCCACCAAGCTCAACACCGACCTGGATGTTCTCCTGCAACTGCTGCGTCTCCTTATTCGTCCACTTTCCCGTCTTCCACACCACGCCCTGGTCTCCCAATTGCCTCAATTGCTTCGACGTGATCCACATCTGGGTCACGTCCGTCTCTGGCGAAAGCATCGGCCCATCCCCCTCAAACCGCCGACGACGCCGCCCCACGCTGGCGTCCTGCACCTCCGCGCGCGCCGTTCCCCGCACCCCGCGCTTCTTTCCGGAGATATCCCCATCGTATCCCTCCATTGCGCTCCCCAACGAAGGCTCCGGGATGCCCGCCGCAAGGCTCGCAGACGCGTGCCCGTACACGTCCCCCTGCCCGGCCGGGTCCTCTGCCGTCGCCGCGCCAAGCATGTCGTGCTCTTCATCGCTCTCGCCCTCACCAAGCTCGGCATCCTCCTCAGCGTGCTCGTCATCTTCGTCGAGGTCCTCTGTGCGGCGCCGCTTGGCGAGATGGTCGTCCTGATCGTCAGTCGCCTTCCGCTTATCGCCCTCGCTGCACATTGAAGCGGTTAGATTAACAGCGGGTTTAAGGCTGCTTCGAACTTCTCAACAACGCCGGTGGCACACAGCCTCTGTACGTGTCCACGCATCACACACCCTGCGCGCTTGACCATTCTCGTCGTCACGGAGCAGGCCGCTCTGCGAACGCTAGAGCGCTAGTCTTGCCACGTGCCGCGGGGAGTAAACTGCAATCTACCACAGATGAGTGCGATGCCCTTCCGTCACGTTGAACAACGCCCGATATGCTTTGTGTGTGCGTGTGTGCTTGTGCATGTGAGTGCGTATGTGTGCGTGCGTGCGCATGAAGTGTGCGTGTGTGAGTCGAGTGCGTGTGCTGGATTTTGAACAATTTTGGCGCCACTGCAAAAAAAAAGGTGATTTTCATACGGGGTAATAAATGCATCACTCGGCTTGACTATGGGGCTCACTATGGAGATTGAAATCCGGGGCAGCGCTAATAAAAATCCAAATAAATTTTTTTTTCAATCCGGGGCCGACAAAAAATGAAAAATTTATTAGCGCAAAATGTAAGCGAGATTTCGGTTATTTATTGATCACGTGTGCGTCATCACACTTTCAAATTCAAATTTTCCACATGGCATCTGGACACCCACACGCAACTTACGCACCGCACTACCGCACAACGGGTGGGGGAGGCAAACCACCAATTTTTGCTGTCGCCGTTCGTTCACACGACATAATTTCAAATATCCGACCCCGCATCGGTACAAGCCGGTGGCTTCATACTCATTCTTTGCGTCACAGTCGCCGTTTGCTTTCGTCGAACACATACCAGGCATACCGCAGCCGTTACTCTTTTCGGAAAACCGCGTCGAGGGCTCCGCGCTTAGACACACACACCGACCCACAAGAATTCCTCGCCTCCCATTCACACGGAGTCCATAAGTGGGTGCAGAAAAAGCCACACGGTTGCGGCCCTTCCGTTTTAGGCGCGCCCTCAAAATTTTGGGGGTTTTTCTCTGCGCCCACATACTCATCCACCCGAGTGGTTCTCCGTTCCTCCCTTTTCTTTTCAGCGATTGCGCGCATCACATCGCCCTTCAACACTCGCGAATCCGCTCGAAAAGTCGACTCTCCCGATCGACTTTCAAAGGTGCGTCACTTCGGATCTCAGGTGGATTCACGTTTGCGGTCTCTACGCAGTTTCCTCACTCTCATATGTTGCATCCAACTCACTTTCTCGTCGCTCGCTCGCAGCGCCAAGATGCCCATCGACCTTGCCTACAGGAGTGCGCGAAGGCGGTCTTCCAGCCAACCCTATGTTCTCCCACGCGGTTCTCCCGTCGGTCGCCCACTTCCTCCCCCGTCTCCCATACAGAGCAACGTGCTGCCGCAGCCGCGCATCCACGCAAATCAGCGCGCGTTGTCGCGAGAGGGAATGACGGACGGCCCCATTCTCGGACGCCAGTCGCCCCCCGCTGCCCAGCCCGATCACGTGCACCGGCGCCCCGCGTACTTTGTCGAGACGAACATGGACGGCGAGGACGTGGAGGAAGACGACGACGCGACGGACGATGATGAGGACGGGATGGCGTTTGCGGAGAACGCGGCTGCTGCTGCTGCGGCGGCGGCGGCCTACTTTCAGGCGAAGACGGTGATTGCGCTCAAGTGCAACTACTGCCGCAAGTTTGTCACGGCGCGCGCCATGCGCGCAATTCTGCTGGCGGACACGAAGGTCGAGCTCTTCTCCACGGATCACCCGCCCGTCAGGTAAGAATTCTGCGATCAAAGCAGTAGTGCGTTGTATAGTATGTCGCGGGTGTGCCCTCGTACATTTGCGGTTCGAGTGCTCATACTCTGCGGTGTACTTGTGTCACAGCTCTGTCCAGCTTGTCGACGAAGACTATTCGACATCGAACTGCAACTGCAAGATCAGGGACGTCGGCTGCCTCGGATGGTGCGTGTCCTCGTATGCCCATTGTGTGCGCTGTGTTTGCGTGTGCCCGTGTCCCATACTGCCTATGTGTGTCGAATGTGTGCGAGCGCAACTGGGTATCGCCTGTTACCACTATATGCCAACGTTGGATTGTCACGCCTATCGAACAGTGGCAACGTTATCGGCTATCACGTGACGCGCCCTTGCCAGTCGTGCCTCTCGTCGTGCAACAACGGCCACTTTTGGATGTTCCATTCGGACGCCGTCACCCCCATTGAGCGGCTAGACCCCTCTGGTGAGCAAAGCACAGCGATCTTTTGTGCTTGTGCGTGTTTCACGTGCGTGTCTAGTGCAATTATTGACACAACCGATTCTCTTTGTGGCCTCGCAGGCAAGCGCCTTCTGCTGTGGGAGTGCATCGGCGGACCGCAGACGAACCGCGACGTCGCCCGGATGTCGTTTGGAGTACCCGAGACTATGGAGCGGATTTGCCGGTGACGAGTCACTCGTCTATGATTTTGCCACACCTGCACGCGCACTCGCACACACACACACTTATACCTTTGACATCGTTGACCGCGGCCCTTGTAAGGTGCGCGTCGAGCTTGTGCTTTGCAAAGTACCAGCAAAATATATGCATGAAACTAAGCGCTGTTCCGTCTGTTCCAAGAGATAGAAGAGAGCACATACACTCAAGGCTACACTGCTGCAACACCTCTCGCATCCTTATACAATCGCCAGCCGAGAAGTGCATTAGAAAGCGCACAAACGCCGTGCCACGCAAGTCCGGCTCAGTCGTCTTCATCGCTCGATATCGCGCGCCTTCGCTTCTGCTTTCCGCGAGCGCCCTTTGCGCCGTCGCTCTCCTCTTCCTCGGAATCGCTGGTCGCCGCGCCCCTCCTGCGCTTTGCACTCCCACCGCGGCCCTCCGGCTCGCTCGCCTTCTTCGCTTCGGTCAGCTTGCGCGATTCGGCCTCGTCGTCGCGCGCTTTCCTGCGTGTGCTACGCAAGAGAATCACGTTTCTTCAGCACAACACTCAAACGACGGAATAGCACACACATACACAGACGTACGCGCGTTTCAATCTCTCTCTCCACATCGCTTTCCCCCCCTTTCCCCATTCTCCTGACAGGATCGACACTCACTGTCGAAAGTTGGAATAGTCCTCCTCCTCTTCTTCTTCATCGCTGTCCAACAACTCGTCACTGTCCTCGTCCCTCCGTCCGCGGCCGCTCTTTCGGCGAGGCGCATCCTCCAGAAAATCAGCATCGAGCCTTTGCTCCGTGTCATCAGTCACCTGCGCGTTTTCCGATTGCAAGTGCATGGTCAGCACTATCACACAGACACACACACGGCGACTCGCGAAACAATGCGCGCCGGACGAGAATCGCACTCGCGCCGTGAGCACACGAGCACACGAGCACACGAGCGCAAGAGCGCAGATGCGAAGTCCCACCTTCTGCCGCCTGTTTGCCGACTGCTCCCTGTTCTTGAGCAAGTCGTCGAATTCCTTCGCCTTCTTTTCTTGGTAGGCCCGCGGGTCCATCGTCTCGGTAAACTTCTTCACCTGCGCGTTCACAGACGCATCCGAACAAGGGCATTAGCACTCCGCACAATACACGCAGGCGCGTATATGCACACAATCATGCACACCCACACACCCACACACAGACACACAGACACACAGGCACGCAGACAAGAGCACCCGCACACAATTCCACGCGATCCAACCTTGGCCGTCTTGATGAATCTGTCTGCGAGCGCCAGCGTGAGCTTCTTGTGCGTGTCGCTTGCCATGGAAATGGGTCGGAATGTGAGCTTGGTGGGAAGCAGCCCGTATGCCACGTGCATGCTCTCGGCCTCCGCCGGCGCGTCTTCACCGGCCGGAGGAACGACCTGTTGCAGCGAATACAGCTGCAAGTTCTCCGCGGCGATGTCCTGAACCACGTGACAATACGTCAGAATGTGTCCGAACAACATAAATATTACCGGCGTGGGGAGATCATTGGTCAACCAAGCAAATAGAAGTACGAAAGCAAGCGCACTCAAAGCGCACTCCCAGCGCACGCACCTTCTCGAGCACCTCAAAGACCTCCCGCCCGAGGTGGAACGTCAGCGAATTGTCCGACCAGCGGACGAAGCGGGCGTTGCTCTCAATGCGCTCGACGCCGTCGGCGCCCTTGACCACGCGGTGGCGGATCGTGTTCTCCACCTTGAGCTTAAGCCGCTCTTGGCCGTCCTGCAGCGGAAAAGCAACGCATTCGTCTCAGCGCATGCAAAAGAAACAGGTACACGAGAGTCATCCGTGGATGCATGAAGCGAACGGAGCCCGCGCAAAGCACAGGCGCACAATACACAATGGAGTTCCGATGTTCCTTCACGCACCTTGCTCAGAACCGTCTCCGTCGAGTACTCCTCGCTGTATGTCTGCGGGTCAAACGCCGCCTTCGGGCCCGTTGCGATGCTCAGGAAGTTCGGCAGTCGCATGTAGTAGAGCTGCAATCGTCACAGAGACGTGAGTTTATGGAGCAGTTGGCGTGAAAGTCGGTCCGTGGTCGCCAAAAATTGTGTGCAGGAGGGTGTGCGTGCACGTGTCTGCAAGCACGCGTGCGTAAGCCCCACCTGAGATCCGAGGGTTGGCAGCCGCTTGAGCGTATGTTCAATAACAACCTCCTCCCCCTTGGGCTCGCTCGCATCCCTCTCCCTCTGCGACTCGCCCACAGCGCCCTCCCCGCCCTCCAAATCGTCCTCGTCCTCTTCATCGGACCCAAACAAGTCCTTGGCCGAGTGAGCGCGTCCCTGCGATGTGGGCGCAGTGCCACGTGCCGGCGACTCGGCGTGCGCATCGGAATCGTTCGCCTTGGCCGCATCGTCGTCAGAGTCGTCTCCAAAGAGATCGGCGGCGCTCACCCTCGTCTGCCCTTGCTTTTCGCTCGCGTCATCGCCAGTGGTAGCCCCTGTGGGCTCACTGTCGTCCATTTGTGTGTCTCCAAGCCCGCCTACACGCGCGCACGCGGGGTGGGCGTGCGGGCGAAATGTAACGACGCCGTCTAATGCCCGTTTCTGTTATAACGGAAGTGCGTGAGTAAGTTCGTATGATACCGTACAGTGAGGGAAGCAGTGGCGTATTATATCTCAGAAGGAGCACCGACGAAACGCCCAAGTGCTTGTGCGTGTGCGTGTGCGTGTGTGTGTCGGAGTGTGTCAGCTGTGCAAGCGGCACAGAGCTCGGCTGAAAAGGAATCCCACTGCCGAGATATCGCTTATTTTGTGGCTTATTACGACAGCATTTCGCAAAAAGTAAAATACGCAATCCCTCAATTTCAATACATAATCATACTGGGTATTATCAGCGCATTTATTACTTATTTAGGGTGTTTATTTCGGTGCCAGATCACAAGGGCGCCCCAACCGACGCAGCGATTGGTCCGTCGAATTGCCGTCGGAGGATTTTCCACCGTTCGAACGCACACACACGCTCTCTCTCTCTCTCACACACACGCACACACGCGCAGTGTGGCTGTTTGTGTGCTGTCTCTGTGTGTCCGATTGTCACTGCGCATCATACTCTCTGCGTTTGCACGAAATAGAAGATCGCTCTTCTCGCTGTTGCGTTGCGTCGATTGAGTCTTTGTGCTAAAAATCGAACGCGAACAATGGCGCGCGCTCGCCTCGTCGTGGCGCTTGTCGCCTGTCTCGCGGCGTGCGCTGCGGCGCTTCCGAAGACCGACGGCGATGTATACCAGATTGGCACCGGCATCGCCGACTGCACGGGCCCTGCTGCGGACGTGAACATGGTGCGTGTGCTCGTAGATGCCCTTCTTGCGCCGATGGATTACAAGTAATAGAGTTTTGGGAATCACGAGGGACGCAGAGGGAGGCTTGTGTGGCGTTAGGTTCGCGTTGACTCACGTTGTTCTGAGGACGTTATCTCTGTTGCAGATGGGCTATGCCATGCCCCAGCAGACCGCCAAGGGCATCCACTTCCGGTGCGTCGTTGTGCGCTCATATCGTTCTCGTCGCGTTCGCAACTGCAATATCTTCTTGTGCGCATGTCTCTCTGCGCGTTGCGTCTGTGTGTGTGTGTGTGTGTGTGTGTGTGTGTGTGTGTGTGTGCGTGTGTGTATGTGTGTGTGCGTGTGTGTGTGCATACATGCCATCCGGCGTATGTGGGCACCAGCAATTGGCACTTGCTTAGAAGCATCCCAACCAACATTCTCCCCCCGCAGCCTCCGCTCTCGCGCCTACATCTTTGCGCAGGCCGACGGCTCGAACCGCGTCGTCTTCGTCAACGTGGACGCGTGCATGGTCTCTCAGATTCTCCGAATCAAGGTGCTCGAATCGCTTAAGGCCAAGTTTGGTGACCTCTACCACGAGGAGAACGTCCTTCTGACGGGCATCCACACGCACTCGGGCCCCGCTGGCTACCTGCAGTACATCATCTTCCAGGCACGTGGGCAATTCTGAGTTCGCGTGTGGCTGTCGATATGTTCGTGAACGTGGGAGTTCTCTGTGTGCCGTGCGGTTGGCGTGAAAACGGCGGCTGGGCTGTTGTGTAGTTCCGTGCATCTCTTTTGCTCTTATTTTTATTGCTTCCGTCCTCCTTCGAATCACGCATCTCTCTCTTACGCCATGTGCTCTCTGTCATGTGTGTCTCGTGTGTGGATGACACACGTCTGTGATTGAAGCTGATCCGACATGTGTCAACGTGTGCAGGTGACGTCGCTCGGCTTTGTCGAGCAGAGCCTGGACGCCCTCGTGAATGGCATCGTCGCGAGCATCGAGCGCGCGCACGGCAACATTCGCCAGGGCAAGCTCCTCCTCAACTCGGGCGAGCTCCTCGAGGCCAACATCAACCGCAGCCCCACGGCGTACCTCAACAACGTGAGTGCGCGCCCGTGTGTGTGCGTGCATGCGTGCGGGGCAGAAACTGCTTGTCGCGTCGTATGTCGCGGTTTGTTGGTACGGATGCATGGAGCAGTCGTTCCCGTCGCGCTCATAGTTCCCTCTCTCTCAAATGCACAGCCTGCGGACGAGCGCGCCAAGTACGCGTACGACGTCGACAAGGAAATGACGGTCCTCAAGATGGTCGGCACCGACGGCAGCGACCTCGGCATGATCAACTGGTTCCCCGTCCACGTGGGTGTCCCTCGCCCTTGTCGCCGCTGTGCCTCTCCGTTACATCGTGTGCCTCTCTGTTACATCGCCACGTGCCTTTCCGTTTCTCGGCCATGTGCCTCTTCGTTACACTGCCTGTGCCTGTCTCCATTGCATCGGCGCAGATGTAGTAGTGCGCCAATCGGCTCGTATTCGTCTCACCCTCCCTCTTTCCGTCTTTGTCCTCAGTGCACGAGCATGAACAACACGAACCGCCTGATCAGCGGCGACAACAAGGGCTACGCTTCGTACCTCTTTGAGCGGATGATCAACGGCCCCAGCGCCTTCCCCGGCAAGGGCCCCTTCATCGCCGCCTTTGCGCAGGCCAACGAGGGCGACGTCAGCCCGAACATTAAGGGCGCGCGCTGCATCGACACGGGCCTCCCGTGCGACGCCGTCCACAGCACGTGCAACGGCCGCGTGAGTATCTTCTCTCTGTTTCCTTTTCAATAGCCTACGAGTTTTTAGAGCCGGCAAGGCGTGCTTTCGAACGGAGTGGTTTCCCTGTCCTCTCTCTCGCGCTGTCTCACGACACCCCCCCCCC
>CALSCQ010000884.1:0-56985 GCA_943704525.1 Pigoraptor vietnamica
GTTATCCAGGTGGAGACGGACAGTGTCTTGGTGTTGACGGACCCCCGCCATTGGTTTTGTATGGGTATGTATTGGGCCCCATAGTTAAGAGAATTGTTATAGGATTTCCCATACGTGTCGTCAACCAATGGCGCGCTCGCCATTGGTCCTTGGGGCGGGCGTGGCGCCAGTTACAGCGACCACAGAGTGACAGGCATTGACATGGACACGACAAGTATGGCAAGCACGAGTGCGTGGCGAGAGCTCGTCACGAAGTACAACACACACGTCAATACACGCACGCTGTGACGAACAGAGCGGTCCATCCGTCGTCATTGCGGGCAGACGACTACGGACAGCCGTTCAGCACGTGCGGACACAAGAGACGAGAGTATGAAACACGCTACGAACATTTAACACAACACACACACACACACATGCACACACTCGCACGGAGATCGCGCGGAGTGGACAACTGGAGCAACACCCGAGGTGTCCGCTCAGCTGTTGGTAGACGCTCACGTGATCGATCGCGTCGTAACCGCCCCGTATGTGAGGGCTAATCCCGCACCTCACAACAGCGTAACTCTTTAAGGCATTATATTGCCAACGTGTTACGAAGGTGTTACGTGGACAGTCACGTGTGAGTTTCCACGTGAAGGTTTTGTGGTTCAACTCTCTTGCGTCCTCGCATCGACCTCAAACGTTTCAACATCGAACACGATCGCCTCCCACGCACGTATGCACACTGCGTTACTATTCGGCATGCATCGCGCAAATCCAATTTGAAAGGAGTGCCGTTTACCTGACTAGCGGGTTTGGGGGGACCGCCGTCACCTTTGCGCGGACAGTCTTCCGTGTGCGCTGCGCAGCCATGCAGCCGCCGCGATTGAGACTGACGCGGACGCGCGCGCTCGTGGGTCTCGTCGTCGTCGTTGCCGGTAAGTGTTTGGGCAGCAACTTTCGATTCGGATTGAGATGGCGCAGTCTCATTCCCTTTCCCAACGCGAATTTTCACTTAGCGCTCGGTGCCACGTTCTCTCTCGTGGACGACTCGGAGCGCGTCAATCCGGAGGACATCAGCGATGCTGCGAGTCGCAAGCCCCAATCCCCCCTCGATTTCGACATTGTCCCTCTCGACGAGGAGGAGCGCGCCGCCGAGAAGCGCTTCGATGAGTTGCGGAAAAACAAAGTGATCGACGGAAAGGACGCGGGCGGGGCGAAGGGCGCTGCGGACCCGCGCAAGCCTGCGGGGCGCCGTAACGATAACAGCGGGGGGAATGCGAAGGGCGCGTTGGTCAACCCCGACTACGGAACGGATTCGGACGGGAAGATTGTGCCGAAAGGGAACGTCGCCAAGGACGACGTGAGAGCGGCAGATGCGCGGCCGGAGCGGGCGGCAGGCGAACATAAGCCGGCTGTGGCGAAGGATGATAAGGCTGCTGGCAAGGACGGGGACGTGAAGGTCGTTGATAAGGATTTTGCGAAGTCGGGCGTTGGAAATCAGGGGGGACGCGACGATGCCCCCGCTCGGCTGTCCGCGGACGGCGGTAACGCGGCGCAGCCGGCCGTGCCTCTGAAGGGCGCCGCTGCCAAGGACAGTGCTGTCCGGACTTTCTTTGCGCCCGCGTCGGGTACAAGCGCGCGCGCGTTCTACTTGGGCCGTCCTGTCGACGCCTTCGTCGCCGCGGCCATCCGACGGCGTGCATCCCTAACACCGGCCGCGCCGCCCATTTCCCCGCCACCGCGCGCGAAGAAGGCGCGCGCTGTCGCGAAGGAGGTCCCCGGGATCCCAGGCCTCCCCACTCCCCGGCGGAACCTCATGGACCTGTTTTGGCAAGCGGCGACGACGGGCGAGCTGCCCCCCGTGGCGACTGATCACGCAGCCCTATGGGAGGGCATGCGTGACTGGGGGAAGATTGGGTGGACGCCCGGGTTTCGTGAGGGAACGGTGCTCGAGATTGGCTCGGGCGGGTTTGCGCTCGGGGCGATGCAGGCGAAGAAAGTGCACGCGGCGCTGGTGCTGTGTCCGAACGGAGAAGGCGAGGTGGGGAGCGCGCGGTTGGCTTGAATATTCATTATGGGGGCCTCTTGAGCGTTGTTGCCTTTTGTTCTTGTACGGCGCTAATTTGAAGTGTTTTTTTTTTTTTTTTTTTTTTTTTTTTTTTTTTTTTTTTTTTTTTTTTTTTTTTTTTTTGTGTGTGTGTGTGTGTGTGTCTGTGTCTATGTGTGTGCGCGCGCCCTTGCATGCAGGCACGTGAGGCGACGTTGGGACGCGATGGCATGGGTTCGCTGGAGACGAAGATTGGCGCTGTTGAGGAAGATGGGATGGAGAGCGTCGTGGATGTCCTCGGAAGCCACCCGACCATGCTGTTCAGGTGATTGTAAGCGCCTCGTGTTAGCACTTGTCATTGCACACGCACGCCACACACGCACACACACACACACACGCGCGCACACACACACACACACGCACACACACACGCACGGACACACGTGGACATGCAGGTAGTCATGCACGTACACTTGTTTGTGCTTTTCCGTCGGAGATCGTTGTCCTTCTTCTTCGGTTCGCTGCTGTCGCCTTTCGTTTCTAATTGCCGCTGTGCGCATGTTTTTCAGGACCGTCTTTGTGGGTAATCTGAGCGCGACCGTGGGCACCCTCCTTCCCCACGAATTCGAGCGACTCCTCGCAAAAATCATCCTCCTCGGGCGCGATGTCATTGTTCGCGAGGTCAAATTCACTGGTAAAACGGTGGGTGTCGTGCACACACATCAACTGGGACTTTGTGTGTGCGCACTGTGTGCATGCACGTGCGAAAAACTGCTGCGAGCTAGCGCCTTTTTCTGTGTGCGGGTGGAACGAGGCATGCATACCCCAAGCCGTCCGTAGAAATCAGCGCAAGGGACGTGTTTTTTCCTTCTGTGACTCACACTTGCGTTACCACAACACGCAGGCGAGTTACTTTGCGTACTGGCCCTCGTTCAGGTTCCTCCTCGAGCGTGCCATTGCAATTGCGGGCATCGATGCGATCCCCAAAGAAATCTCGGACGCGGCGATGTGGACGTCCGTTGGCGTTCGCCTGCATCACATAGCCGTGCGCAACTTCTCGCGAGCCATCCCACTGGAAGCGTGCGAGCGCTTCACGGCGGGCGGCACACTGGCGGGTTCGAACGGCGCCGAACAGGGCTCGTGTGCGCTCGTCGGCGTCGGGGGGGCCAACACGACGAAGGGGCAGGCGCCGCTCGAGTCGACGTTCCTGGAGCTTCGTGGTGTGCGGCATTTGCTTGCAAACGCAACGGACGCGATACCTCTGGACGCCCTCTTGTCCGTCCCGCTCGTGCACGCGGACCGAGAGGCCCTCTTCACGGTGTTGCTCGACCGGCTGTCGTCCGCTGTGCGTGTCAAGGACGACAACGACAGCCCGTCTATCGCGTCCGACCCGTTCGCAGAGGTCCTCTCGGCCGCGACCGCCTCCCTCCACGCCTCCAACGGCACGCAGCGTATGTCCGGACTGCTCGCCTTCTACCGGCGCGACGCCGTCGACCTGCCCCTTCGTTGGCGCCTTCTCGCGCGCGGCATTGTCGGCCCGTTTGCGGACGTCGAAGAGGCGTTTGCGCTCTCCAAAGGATCCTCCGTGCCGATGACGGAAACAGTGCCTGGCGCACCGGCTGCAGTGATAGTTCCGCCGGTACCGCGGCCGCCGACGCAGTCTTCGACGACGACAGCGACTTCGAGCGCGTCTGAGACGCAGCTCCAGGACTTTATACTGAAGATGCTTGCGGCGAATGCGGCGGAGGGCAAGGAGATGTCGATGGAGGATCTCGCCAAGGCCGTGGCCGGAAAAGTTGGATCGGAGTCGGAAAAGTTTGAGGGGGCGGAGAAGGTTGCGAAGGCGGAGAAGTCGTCGGAGCTCGAAAAGCACGCCGACGTGGGAAAGGAAGAGCCGGCGACAGGCCGCAAGTTGCTTTCCGTTTCGCTCCTTGCGCGACCGCAGCGTCTTTACAAGTCGCTGTGGGACGCGATTGCGCCGCACGTGCGTTCGGCCGCTGCGTGGGCCCGTGGAGACACTCCGTGGTCCATACTCATTGCAGGTGGCCGCTCTGCGCTGTTGGCGGCGAAGGTGGCCAAGCGGTACCCTCGCGCGCACGTCCTCGCACTCGTGCACGAGGCAGACGAGGACGCCGCGAAGGAAGCGCGACGCCTGCGCGGCTCTCTGGCGCTCGACAACGTGGTCGTTCTGCGTGGACAGCTGGACGCGCGCACGGCCTCGCGGTTGGCCGCGTCGCCGGACATTGTGGCCGTGCAGGTGGTTGGGATTGATGCCGTCGCCCCGCTGCTTGCCCCGCACCGGGCTGGGGGGGAGGGCGCCGATGCGTCGTTGGAGCGCCTCGTTGCCCATTATGGCAACGTGCTGTCGCTCGCACGCGTGTCTTTTCTGGAACTTCCTGGCCCCGAAACACTTTACATGGCTTGGGAGGACGCCGCCCACGAGCACGTCGCGAGTGCGGCCAGTCGCACCGCTTTTTTCGTTCGTTTTCGAGGGCTCCTCGAGGCCGCCCTTGCCTCGGCCGAACTGCAGGGTGACGTCGAGCTGCTCGGCGACGTGGCGACGGCGGCCGGCGGCATCGTCGCGCGCGTGTTCCTGCGCAGCATTACGCGCCGCGTGGACGTCGGATGCGCGTCGGCGGACAAGGCGTCGCTGACGCTAAGACAGACGAAGCGACAGGGCCTCAAGGACAGGATATCGGCCACGCTGACACTCGCGGACGGATCCGCGGTGCCTCTCCGCCGTGCGCTAACGTCCGTCAGCCTCTCCTTTTTGATTCGCGCTGGGCTCGACTCGCTCGAGACGCGGCATTTTTTCCGCGCGTACCTCTCACTACCGCCCTCACGGAACATGTGCCCCGTGAACATCGGCGTGGCTGCGCGTGCGACGGTGGGCGCCATCCTCACGCACGACCCCGTCGGAGAGGCGCAGAAGGAAGAGGACAACTTCCACGACGACGCCAAGGCCACCGCGGCCGCCAAGAGCGATGCGCTCGTGGCTGCGTATGCGGAGGACGCCGATCCCGCGCTTGGTGACTCGGCAGCGATCGTCGAGCGCTTCCTGTCCGATAAGGCAGTGTTCTCCCTCGTCTCGCCTTTGCTGGAGAGGGAAGGCAGCGCGTCGTTCTCTTTTATGGAGTACGGGAGCGGCGATGGCCTTCTCAGCATGCTCGTCGCCCGAAAGTTCCCAAACGCGACGGTCATTTCCCTCGAGGCGGACGAGTCACGTGCCGACGCGCACTATCGGGTGGCCGAGTCGCTTGGCCTTCACAACAACGCAGTGTGTCACCCGCCGGCTTCGACTACGGCGCCCTCGCGCGAGATTGTCACGAAGCTCTTCGAGAGTCCGGAGTTTCTGCGCTTCCAGTACGTCCGCGTGGAGGCCCTTGTTGCGTCGATTGCGGCTGTGAGTCGCGGCGACGTCGACACGATGTTGGGACAGCTTCTATCGACGGGGCTCACGACCCTCGTGCAGGTGCCGTCGGCCGCGACGCTTTCCCTCGCGTTCTCCACTTTCTTTCCGGCGTTTGGTCCTGCGCCTGACTCGCCGGCCGACGCCGCGGACAAGTCCCGGTTCGGGCGAACGACGTCCGGACAGGCCACGCGTTACCTGTGGGACTCGCACCCGCAGCCTGCGTTTGTGGACGCGGAGAGGCGGCTTGTGGGCGAGACGACGAGGGCGGATACGTCCAACACGACGGTGTCTGCGAATTTACTGTCGCCGGTGGCGGCGGGGAGGGTCAATTCCCTCGAGCACATTGAGGATCCGGGGTGGCGCGTCGTCGAGGTGCGGCTGCGTAATATGTCGGCGACGGTCAACCACCACTTTGACTATCGGGTGAGAGGGGCGCGCGTGTGTTGTGCCCCTGTTTGGGGGGAGGCGTGCGTGTGTTGTGCCGTGTGTGAGAGGCGCGCGTGTGTTGTGTCCTTGTGAAAGATGCGTGCGATATACCCACGTGATGTACGACTCACTTGACAAAACGCTCTCTGCTGTCTTGTGCATTTCATTATTTCCCATGTACTCACATACTCTCTGTCTCTCTCCCTCCTCACATAGGTGGACGGCCACTCGCGCAAGTACAATTTGCAGGCTTCGTCGAACGAAACGCACTGGTCGGTCGGCCTCGTGCGCACGAAGGACGGGTTTCGCATTCCGTACGAATCGCTCAGTGCCGTCACACTCATCGCGGTGCTCCGGATGGGCCTCGTCGCAGCGGCGCGCGACCGCCTCTACGACCTCTTCCTCAAGTTGCCGCTCTACGAGGACATGGCGCCGTGGAATATCGGTGTGTGTTGTTTTGAGTGCGTGCGTGTGTGTCCTCGTGTGTATGTATGCGTGGTGTGCGTTTTGTGCGTGTGTATGTATGTGTGCGTGTGTCTGGCATTGAATTGGGCGTACATGTGTCGTTGGCACATTCCATATTAACACATCTTTTCAGTGCTGCGCGCGGGTGTGTTGGATTACATCGACTACGACACGCGCGACCGCACGTTCGACAAGGTCGTCCCTCTCGCGTACCAGGTCATCGCGATCCTCATGAATTATGAGCGGACCGTGAAGGACTTTGGGCGCTGCAAGGGCAAGGCGAGCACGGAGTACGGCTTCTCGTACATTGCCAGCTGCGTCGACAGCAATTTCAAGGGTCCCTGTTCGAACTCTGCGTATCCCGTGCCGTGCGGCGACGGCGAGTGCAAGGCCACGTACGTCGACTGCCTGCGGTCTGTCGCGGAGATTGAAGCGAAGCGGAGAACTGACGCCGAGAAGAGTGGGTGAAGCCTCACTGTGGAAGCGTGGGCATGGGCCTGTCTTCATTATTTGACACTCAGACACGTCGCACATGGACGCACAAACACGTACACGGAATCACACGCGCACACACGCACCCACGCAAACGCACACACATACACGCTCACACATACATACACACACACACTCTTGCGCGCACACTCTCGTACACGGTCGCGCATTCAATACATCCACTGGTTCGTGCTAATCCATCTCTTACGATGCGGTGACTTTGACAGTTGGCACGGACGACCCCGTGCGCCGAATGGCAGCTGATCTGGAGGCGCAGGCTGCGGTTGCCGTGGGAGACGAATGGGTGCGTGTGTTTGACGTGGTTAGTTGTGTGTGGATGTGTGTCGTGTGCCACAGCCTGCTTACGCTCTTTACTTCTGCGAGTGAGTTGCTTGAGTTTGTATGGACGTGCGTTGTGTCACTGCTTGCTTACGCTGTACTATGCCGGCGCAACGCAGACGTTCGATAAGAATGGCCCTGCCAGGCACAAGGAGGATAAGCAGCTTGTTTGAGGAGGCGGCCTCTGCCGAGAATCAAAGCCGGTGTCGACGACGAGATGGCGCGTGGCATTGCGCACGTGACACACGCACACATGCGCAGCGCACCTACACACCCACACCTCACCCACACACTCACACTGCACCCGCGCTCACACGCCCTCATTACGCACGCGCACACAAGCGTACGACTGTCACGATTATAATATATGCCTTCTCATGCGTCAGTGGGGGGCTTGCTGACACTGGGGCACACCTCAAGCACTGACGGGCATTCGCACTCTCGGCATCAACGACATTCGCCTTCTTTGTACAGCCTCCACTCCACCAACTTCCACCGACGCCCCTTCATTAGTGACTGACAGACGCAGTTGACGTCACTCCCTCCTCACGTCCGGTCATCCCCGTCCGCCGCGCCACGTGCACGACGGTCTCCACGACGTCCACGCCTTTCGCAGTCGTCGTGAGCGTCCGTCCCGCAGACGTCTTGGTCGCCCACACCGCAACGGCATCCCACAGCCGTACAGAGCGCGCATGCGCGACCGCGAGCATGCTGCCGTCGGGAGACGCAAACACCAGTGCAAAGCGGTCGGCAGTGGATTGGACCGCAACGGACGGCCCTTCGAGCGACGCCACGCATTTTCCCGTCCCAATATCCCACACGCGTGCCGGCGGTCCGCAGCCGGGCACGTGACTGCTCCCCGTGGCGAGGGCCTTTCCAGAGGCGCAAAACGCGAGCGAAAGCACGTGCGCTTCATCGCCGTGAACGAGGGTGGTGCGGCAGATGCCCGTTTGTACGTCCCACAAGCGCGCCGTGCCATCGTCGCTCCCCGTTGCAAGCGTTGCGCCGTCCGGAGAAAACTCCACCGAGCGGACAATTTTCGTATGACCTCTCAACAAGTGCTTCACGGCGCCTCCTTCCGCGACGATAGCTATGCGAACCGACCCGTCGGAATGGCCCGTCACGAGCGTCCGTCCGTCTGGCGAAAACGCGACGGCGTGCGCACTCGAATTGCGTGGGACCGCGAAGCGCTCGCTCCTTGCATCGCAATCGAACACGCGAGTTTGCTCATAGTCGCGGCCAATCGCCAAAAGTTTGCCATCGGGCGAAAAGGCGGCGCACAGAACGAGACTTTCGCCTCCGCCCAGCTCGCAGATGTACTGGCCCGTCTTCCCGTCGCACATGTAGATGCCTCGCTCTTGGGACGCCACGACGTATTTCCCTTCGTCCGGTGAAAAGGCGATCGAAATGAAGGGTCCCTTGAACGCGGGCACGGTGAGGTTTCGCGGTTGCTGCTCGCCGCGGTTCCACAGCAGCGCATCTAGTCTCTCGCACAATGCCACCGAACGTCCGTCCGGCGATACCGCGACGCACTGCTGCGACGGCGCAGGCTTCGGCACATGAAACATGACGGCGCAATGCCGCTGCACGACTGGGTCCTCCGTGCGTGTGTGGCAGTCCCACACGCGCATTTCGCCAGCGTCGTTGCTCACCGCCACCGTCATTCCGTCGCGCGAAAATGCGACGGACGTTGGGGATATCTTGAACCCCTTGATTGTCCCATAACATAACTCGTCCGACACACTCAGAGATTCGACGCCCGCCATTTCTCCGTTGTCTCTCTCGCTCTCTCTCTCTCTCTCTCTCGCTCTCTCTCTCTCTCTCTCTCTCTCTCTCTCTGCGCGAGTCGATGAGGGTTCAGCTCCTATGACTGCCACGAGTTGAGTCTCAGGGCTCGCCGGCACGACACACACACACACACACACACACACACACACACACACATACACACACACACACACACACACACACAGGGACGAACACTCGAACATCACAAATTGTCCACGGTGTCAGGACACTTTGTCTGGATATTGTGAGTGCGATTCGCAATCAGAAAATAATGAATCGGTCAGTGTGGCTGCGCAGCGAGTGTGTGCGGAGCGAGATGGTGCGCCACAGAGGAGCTTGTGTGCGCGAGAAAGGCGTGCGCTCAGCCCCGTTGCAATTGTCTCTTCAGGTTCACGGCCGTTGGGCAGGGCCGGAACAGCCGAGCCAGCAGTTGTGGCGCCAGTTCGGCCCGCTGGCCGTGCCGGCCGCGCGCGGCTGCAGTCGCCGGACCCTGCGAGGCCGCCGGGTGGCGCCGCCCGGTGCCGAGATGCAGCAAAGTGCAATTCCTGTCGACATGAACGACAACAGAAGCCGTAGGAAGGTACGCCACAACGCGAGTGTTGGAGTACTAGTTTGCGACCTGAGTGCGGGTATCAGGCCGCAGTGTCGCGTGAGTACATCGGTCGCCGAGAATGTGTGCCTTACACTTGTCGTACTGCAGCCGGCACCCACGGCTACTCGAGATGACCACCGACCTCCCGTGCACTTCCCTCCGACGTCCGCTCTTCCATGAGAACGTCGAATGCGGAGCAGTGTTGGCTCTCGCACACTGCGCCGTACATTGCACTCTATCCATCGGTGCGACACACGCCTTTGTACAGCCCTCACTCTACAAACTTCCACCGACACCCCTTCATTAGTGACTGACAGACGCAATTGACGTCACTCCCTTTTCACGTCCGGTCATCCCCGTCCGTCGCGCCACGTGAACGACAGTCTCCACGACGTCCACGCCTTTCGCAGTCGTCGTGAGCGTCCGTCCCGCAGCCATCTTGGTCGCCCAAAGACCAACGGCATCCCACAGCCGCACAGAGCGCGCGTGCGCGACCGCGAGCATGCTGCCGTCGGGAGACGCAAACACCAGTGCAAAGGGTTTCTGAATGTCGGGAGTGGAATGGACCGCAACGGGCGGCCCTTCGAGCGACGCCACGCATTTTCCCGTCCCAATATCCCACACGCGTGCCGGGTCGCCGCCGGGCACGTAACTCTTCGTGGCGAGGGCATTTCCGGAGGCGCAAAACGCGAGCGAAAGCACGTGCGCTCCGTGAACGAGGGTGGTGCGGCAGATGCCCGTTTGTACGTCCCACAAGCGCGCCGTGCCATCGTCGCTCCCCGTCGCAAGCGTTGCGCCGTCCGGAGAAAACTCCAACGAGCGGACAACGTCCGCGTGACCTCTCAATACGTGCTTCACGGCGCCTCCTTCCGCGACGATAGCTATACGAACCGACCCGTCGGGACTGCCCGTCACGAGCGTCCGTCCGTCTGGCGAAAACGCGACGGCGTGCGCACTCGAAAAATGTGCGAGCTCCGAACGGCGGCCGATGTGCTCGCTCCTTGCAGCGCAGTCAAACACGCGCACTTGATCATGCTCGCGGCCAATCGCCAAAAGCTTGCCATCGGGCGAAAAGGCGGCGCACAGGACATGGCAGTCGTTACTTCCGTCCAGCTCGCCGATGGACAGGCCCGTCTTCCCGTCCCACATGAGGACGCCTCGCTCTCTGCATGCCACGATGTATTTCCCTTCGTCAGGAGAAAATGCGATCGACTTGAAGGGTCCCTTGTTTCCAAACGTGGGCACGGTGAGGTTTCGCGGTTGCTGCTCGCCGCGGATCCACAGCCGCGCCATTAGTCTGTCGCACACCGCAACCGCACGTCCGTCCGGCGATACCGCGACGCACTGCTGCTGCGACGGCGCAGGCTTCGGCACATGAAATCCCTGAACACGATTCCACGGTACGACGGCAACCTCAGCGGGTGTGCGGCAGTCCCACACGCGCAATTCGCCGTCCACACCGCCCATGGCCACCGTCACAGTTCCGTCGTTCGAGAAAGAGACGCCGGCGGACGTCAGGGTTTCCCCGGCGTCGATGGTCCCAAGGCAGAACTCGTCCGACACGCTCAGAAATGCGAAGGTCGCCATCGCAGTCGGTGCTTTTTCTGTGCCTTTCACAAACACACGAGAAGAATATGGGAAGAATATGACGAGGCGAATGGAGATAAAGTGTGCGTGGCGTGGAACAGTAAGACACAACAGTCCACCGTGTCTGGATAGGATGTCAGGACACCGCCATGTCCATCACCATCGGCGCCAGACTGCGCCCGCGTGCAATTCGCAATCAGATTCAGGCTTGGAAGTGTTTGACAGTGTGTGCGGAGCGAGATGGTGCGCCACAGAGGCGCTTGTGCTTGTGTATGTGGCAATGGCGTGCGCTCTTCCCCGTTGCAAATGCCTGGAGTTCTGCGTAGAGAGGGACGACGCTGCCGTGCCCAGGGCGAACGGGGACGCAGAGAAGTGCGATTTCTGTCAACACGAACGACGGAGCCATGGGAAGGTACGCCATGACGCGCGTTTGTGTGTGTGCGCGTGTGTGTGTGTTTGTGCATAGTGAGCATCTGTGCGTGGCGTGGTGCATGCGCGTGGTGTACGTGTGTGCGAGTGTGTGTGCCAACCGCGGCCGCACTCTCGCGCCCAGAAATGGCGTCACTTTAAGCTCGTCGGCCGCCTTGCCGAGGACACCGCGTGGGATGACGTCGTCCGGACAGCGCGGATCCTCCGGGACCAAACGTATCAGCGCATGAAGGTCGTGCAGCACAGCGCAGACAATTCCGCTTGGCTGCGACTCGTGGAGAAGGCGTGAGTGTCGCCCCGATCACGTGTGGGAGTGCTTGAGCGGCTCGCAGTTTGGTTATCATTTTTAATATGTGTGAGTGCGATGTGTGTTCTGCGAACGCGTGGTTGTGTGTGTGAGTGTGAGTGTGCGTGTGTCTGTGTCTGTGTGTGTTGGGGAGAGGAGAAGGGGTGGAGGGGCCGTGAGCGTGCAGCGCACATCGCACATCGCCCCTTCATTTTCTCACGTGGCTCTCCCACAGCAACGAGCAAGAGGGCGTCGTAAAGAGCTTGGAGGTGGCGCGAAACTCGGGCGGTCGATTGATATGTGAGTGTGGAACGCGTGCGGGCTGTGGTCATGTAACACGTAACAGGATGCGACGCTGACTCTTATTCTCGCCCTGCGATCGTCCTCGCCCTCACCCACGCTCGCTCGCCCATTCACGCACATATCACGCGCCTGCGCGCACACGTACTGTCTGGAACGCACTCGTGTACACGCACACTCGGCACGCATACACGACCGCGCACACCCGCCCTCCATCTCCACTCAAAGACAACGAGGAGAAGGCGAACATGCAGCCTCCAACGGAGGACGAGAAGCGCCTTCTGGACTATGCAGAGCACAAGCACGAGGAAGTGTGGGTGCTCCGTTGTGACGCCCTCTCTGGCTGTGCGTGCACAACTGATCGCCTTGCATTGCATGCGGTGGCGTCCTGCCGCTCGCGCTTATACACGCCTGAGGTCCATGCGTGCATCATTGTCTTATACACACGCCTTCCCTACGTACTCACACTCACACACACACCTCTCCTTCCTTACGCACACACGCACGCACACAACCTCCTATTCAGACATCCCTTCAACAATGTCGTATAGTCGCTGACGTCTGTCACCCTTTCTTACACACACACACACCCTCACGCACGCAACCTCGTGTTTCGCCGCAGGTTCAAGGCGACTCATTTTCTGTCGATGCAGCGGGAGGTCATTGCGTCTGTCTTGCGCGGGAATGACGCCATCGTTGTCATGCCCACGGGAAGTGGAAAGAGCCGCTGCTTCCAGGTGAATGGTGGTCCGCTGAGTCACGTGCGCCCGTATCGGGGCGTGGAGAGGGCGCGTGCATTTTGGTTTGACTGTGGGCGTTGTGTGTGTGTTCCCTGAATGGGATGTATAATTAGCGCGTGTGGGCTGTGTCTTTGTCTGGACAGTGCGATGTGTGTCCCAACATAGGGTTAGGGTTAGGGTTAACACCATTGAGAGGGTGGTATGAGCGAAAAGCAGCTGTTATCAGGTAGCCGTCAGTCGATTACTATTACTCGCTGTCCAATATTTCTTCTTTGTTCGTTTGCACCGCAATACGCTCCCCTCAACCCCCATGTGCGCGTACTCCGCACGCAGCTGCCGGCCATTGTTTGCGGCAGGGACCAAAACGGGCGCCAGTGCAAAACGACGATTGTCGTGTCTCCGCTCAACGCCCTCATCGACGATCAGGTGGCCACGCTGAGGTCGCTGGGCGTTTCTGTGGGACGGAGTCACATGGGCGTGGCGGCGGAGGAGAGGGAGGCGCTGTACCGGGGTGGGCGAAGCGAGAATCTTTGTAGGCACGCGTACGCGCGCATTCGCCAAATAGACTTTATTTCGAAATCGCGCCTAGCTCATGCACACACACACACACACACACACACACACACACACACACACACACACACACACACACACACACACACACACACACACACACACACACACACACACACCGCGCGCACATTGGAGCGTCTCGCACCGCACGTTGTCGAACCCCACCCTGCTTTCGAATCGCCCTCCTCACGCCCCGTTCCCCCTCGCCAGGCATGCGCGCGAGGGAAAATCTCCCGTGCCTGATCTACGTTACGCCGGAAGGGCTGCTGAACAATGGATCCAAACTGTGGGCCGCGGTCAAAACGCTCGCCGAAAAGGACGGCGTTTTACGGTGCGAATCGCAAAGCGGACGCGTCTTTTTTGCCTGTGCGTTTAGTTGCGCGTGCCCTTGACAGAATGGGACGACGTGACGCGTTTGTCGTTACAACATTTTTGGCGCATCGCATTTTGGCGCCCATTTGTGCTGGTGTTCTCCGTCACATGATATTGCCCTGCGGTCTCAATTGAGTTGCTGTCGCGTCCACACACACTGCCATTTAGGTTCGTGATTGACGAAGCGCACTGCATATGCGACTGGGGAGAGAGCTTTCGCGAGACATACTCTGTGAGTGTTGGCGTTGCTTTCGGACGACATCACCAGCACACACGCGACACACATGCCACACACATACACATACACACACCACACAGCACGCCACACACACCACACACACCACACACACCACGCCACACACACCACACATACCACACACGCGCGCGCGCACGCAAAGGGCACCAAACACACTCACGCGCGTATTAGGCATCATCCGTCTGACCACATCTAGCCAACGTCCCGCGCTATTAACACCCCCTCACTCTTCTCTCCGCAGCAACTCGGCAAGCTCCGCAATGACTTTCCGAACGTGCCCATTCTCGCTCTCACCGGAACCGCCGACATTGTCATCGTGCGCGACATCGCGCTCAAACTGCGTATGAAGGATGTTGACGTTTTTCTTGCGTCAGTGAACAGGCCAAACATCCGGTGAGTGTGCGCAAGCCTTCAATGGCAAATGCGCTGTATGTGCGCGGCAGTACCGGGACGCCTCATAACGCGCTTGTGCAGAGACGACGTCCCACTCACACACTCACACTCACACTCACGCTCACACACACACACACACACACACACACAAACACACACACACACACACACACACACACACACACACACACCACACACACACACACACCGCACACATACACCACACACACACACACACACACACACACACACACACACACACACACACACACACACACACACACACACACACAAAACTTACCGCTCTGCTGTCGGCAGTTACGACGTGCGCCTGCGTCCCAACACGCGAAAGGGATGGTACGAAGAGCTGCGCAGGCTGATCGAGAAGGATCATCCGGGGCAGTCGGGCATTGTGTACTGCGCGCGGAGGAAGGCGTGCGAGCATCTTGCGGCGGAGCTGGTGGTGCGTGCGCCCGTGTGTGCGCTTGCGTGCATGTGTGTGTGTGTGTGTGTGTGTGTGCTTGCGTGTGTGTGTGTGTGTGTGTGTGCTTGCGTGCGTATGTGTTGTGTGTGTGTGTGCGCGCGCGCGCGCTTGCGTGCGTATGTGTTGTGTGTGTGTGTGTCTTGGAGTCAACCTTTTAAGTGCATTTGTGGAGTCTTCTGAGTTTTTCAAGCTTCCGCCCACATCGGCGTGCTTTAGATGCGATGCAGTGGTCTATCTGTGCGTCTACTCACTAAGCTGTAACGGGCGCAGAAGCACGGCGTCTCAGTTGCTGCCTTCCACGCGGGCCTCGACGAGAAAGAGAAGAGCCGCGTGCTCGAGGGTTGGAAAAAGGGCGACATACGCGTCGTCATCGGCACACAGGCGTTTGGCATGGGTGCGTGCCGTGACTCCGACTTGTGCCCTCATTATTTGAACGCGCTTGCGCCGCCAGTATATATTTTGCAGACATCGTGAAAACGTATCTTGCCGCGGTACCGCTGCCCGTGTGACTGCTCTCTACCATTCACATGAACCGTGCATTGGTTCGACCATACTGATATATTGACCCACGCTCTCATTTTTACATTGGGGCTGGCAGGCATCGACCGAGCGGACGTTCGCTTTGTCGTCCACGCGACACTCCCGCGGTCCATAGTGGTCTACATGCAGGAGAGCGGGCGCGCGGGACGCGACGGTGAAGCCGCTCGCAGTATTATCTACTACCGCGTCGGCGACGTCTCCGCTCTGTCGGACGCAGTTTCCGACGGCGGACGGATGCACATTGACACGAACGACCCGACGAAAGTGCAGATAACGGCGCAAGACACGAGCTTTGCGAAGGTGCGCTGGTGTTTCTATTGAGTGCCGTTTGTAACAACGTAACCGACACGCACACACTTCCACGACCACGTGGCACCTTGTCTTGAGGAACGACCATACGAGGCTACACTATCGAGGCCCATGATTAAAGCTCACGCACACTCCGTGCGCATGCGCGGTGACAGGTGATGGACGCGCTCGCTTATTGCCAGAACGAGCGCGACTGCCGGCGGAGCATTCTCGTGCGCCACTTTGGGGAAGTGTTCGACCCCTCCGAGTGCACGGGGTGCAATACGTGCGACGGAGAGAGGGCGCTCGCCGTGCTCGATCTCACGGCGATTGGGCGCGAGGTAATGCGCGCTGAAATCTGACATGCACCGCTGCTGTCCATCTGTCGTCCGAGTGCGTGTGCGAGTGCATGTGAGGTGCCGTTTGTTGTGTGTTTTCAATTGTTTGTGGTTGGGAGGCCCCGATTGCAGTGTCCCCTCGCGTGCGTCTTACACAGCTGCGCACGTCCGTTTCGCTCCGCTTCCAGATTGCTCGATATGTCGTTGCCGCAAGTGGCCCTTCGCGCGAGCCGCTGTTATTTTCGGATGTGCGCGAAGTCCTTGGGAAGTGGTGAGTGACGTGCCATCGTATCGAGCGTTGGTTGTGCATGCAAAGCTCAGTGCACTTTAACATACGCACACACACGCACACGCGTACACGCGCAGACTCAAACGCGCGCGCACACTTACGCACGCGCACATACACAAATGGGCACATAATTGCGCGTCCTCGGGTGTTCGTAGGCGGTTAAGTGATTGCAAAGCCCAGCGTTGACCGCGGGGCGCTGCAACGCTTCCAATTGCACCCTCAACATCACGTAGCGTCTGACACCTCCGCTCGTCCGCAGGAAGGGCAAAAAAAGCCACAACGACCAGCGCTCCGAACAGCATGGCCTCTTGGCGGGAATGTCCGAGGACGACATCGACGCAGTTCTCTCGCGCCTCGTTCACGCCGGCGCGCTGTCCGTCAGCGTGCGCAAGACGATTGCCGGTCGTTACCTGGCTCTCCAGCCCGGCCGCTGCGTGGGGTCGCTCTTGGGAGAGGGCGACGGGGCGGCGGGTGACCCGCAGACGGACGTTCGATTCCTCGCGTTTGCATCCGAGGCATTTGTGGAGCGACTTGGGACCGTTGTGCGCACCGTCCATCGCATCGAGAAGGACTTGGGTCCATGCGCTGAACAGCCTGGGTGGGTGTGGGTGCGTTGGGAGGACGCGCCGGCTTGGGGCGGCGACATGCGTGTTCCCGTCGACAAGCTTCGCAAGGGCGCGCAGGCGGACGTACGCACCGTGCGGAGGGAAGGACATGTCACAAAAGCGCAGGCGGCGAAGAAGAGAAAAACGACGGCCACGCGGGGGGACGACGGCGAAATGCGGCTTGACGATCTGCTCCCGTTCAAAGCGCCCTTTCCGCGCCCGCGCACAAAAGCCGAGCTGACCTTCGACTGGGCGCGAGGCGTTCGACCCGACGCGCACTTGCTCCTGTTCAACCTCTACATGCACCGGCTGCAGAAGTGGCGCGAGGAGAAGGCGGCAACGACGCCTGCCAAGCGCAAATCGCAACAGGCACCGCAGGCACCCACGCGCACCCTACAGAAGGGAACGGTCGTGCTTGGCCGTCGGTTGCCCGCGCAAGACTACGGCCAGCTGGAGCTGCTTGTGCAGTGGGACGGCGACGACTTGCTGACGCAGAGTCCTCAGTGGCGAAAAGCGAGAGAGCTCGGGGACTCGGTGAGGAACGACGCGTACGCCGTGTTCTGCGCGAACCTTCGCGATCCGACCAAGCGCGATGGGCACATAACAGACGCGAGCATCGACCTCTGGAGCGGCGTCGAACAGTGTCTGAAACGGCCGCCGGTGCCCACTGCGCGCGCGCGGGCGCCACATGGCGGGAAGCGGCCGCGGGAAGCCTCAAGCGACAGCAGCGACGACCCGAGCGAGGCTTCGCCCAAACGTGCGCGGTCACGGTCGGCTCCCGCTCGCAGGCTGAGCGACTTCTCGCTGGGCACATACTTGAACGAGCGCTCCGAGGCGATCGGACTCATCAGCCGACACATTGGTACCACCGGTGCCACCAAGCGGCAGAGGGGACGAGAGTTTCGGCCCGTCCTCGACATTATTGGCCGCCGTCGCTCGGCTGCGAATGACGACTCTGACCTCGCGTACCTCGTCGTGCGGAAGGATGGCTGCGAAACCGGGTACTCGCTCGACTGGGAGAAGGAGTTTACGCTGCACGGAAACCTCCAGCACGCGCACGGACTGGCCGAGCGGCTCGAGACGCTGAGTGCGCGCGACCGTCGGGACGCCGCCGGGGTCGTCTTTGTGCCCATTGACTGGAAGGGGCAGCAGGTGCTTGACGTGGACGCGTGCCTGCGTGGTCTCGGTTTCAAGGAGCAGGCCATGCCGTCGCTCGAAGTGCTTCGGGCTCTGTGCGGGGAGCAATACGCAGAGCTCGCGAGAGCAGACCGTGCGAGGAATGCACTGGCTGCGGCGCAGGTCGCGGCGTCCGCTAATGCGTCGCACGGAGAGGCCAACTCGCTGTTGGAACGGACCGGCTGTCCGGACCCTGCGGTGACCGCGCGCGCGTCGGAGGGTGGCAAAGGCGCCGGGAACGCTGTGGATCTCTCGGGGATTTCCGGTGATTATAATGCGGCGAACGGTGCTGCTGACGAGCCGGTGGACATGGAGTGGGTCGACGCGGACGAATTTGCGGAAGGAGGATTGTTCTGAGTCTATGCAAACGAGAATTAACTGATAATATATATATATGGGTGAAAGTTATTAATGGCACTGACCCTGCTGGTGAGTCGGCGTCACAACAGCGCCTGCACAATGGATGGCTTGAAGGTTGAAAGTCGCGATCGAATTTGCCACTATCATCAGTCTCGGCCAGCGCGGACGCCGTCTTCCGCCGCGCAGTGAAACGTGACGCCTGGACTCGGCGGCCAGTCGGCAGGCTTGCCGTGCCGGTGACTGGCTGAGCGGGCCCTGCGGGCGAAGATCGCATCCATCGCCCCCGTGCTCGTGGGTGCTCGTCATTGTCAACTTTGAGTAACAAGGCCCTGGTAACACGCCTGAGAGTAATTAGCCTAATATGGGTATATATGAAAACTATATCTTAAAAAGTCCTCCAAAAAAATTTTGAGGAAATGAGAATAGTAAGGAAGGGCTTCGTTGTACAATCATGTTACCACGTCAGGTCAACGGCACACCCACACGAATTCACCACCCCACACGCACACACACACACACACACTCACACACCACCCTACACGGGAGGTGACACAACCTATCCGCACAAACCCTCTTGCGTGGCCAGTTGTCTGCTCGGTCATGCTACGCCACACACACACACACACTCACTCACTCACTATAAAAGGGGAGGCAATCTGCTTCTGATTCAACACAACTCGAAAAGAAACTCAACACAGCAAGTCTCCCTAACCGGACTCATCCCCACCCAAAGAAAATGGTGCTCAAGCTTTACGGCATCGGCATGTCGACGTGCACGCGCCGCGTCCTCATGGCACTCGAAGAGAAGGGCCTCCAGTACGAGCTCAACGTCATCCAGCTGGCCAAGGGCGAGCACAAGAAGCCCGAGTTCCTCAAGATGCAGCCGTTCGGGCAGATCCCCGTCCTCGACGACGACGGCTACCTTGTGTACGGTGCGTCTGTGTGCGTCTGATCTCCCTCTGGTGTACATCTGATTGCGATGTGCGGGTGTGCCTTTCTTCACGTGCGGGTGTGCCGACCTGATTGCGATGTGCGCGAGAGTGCGCGTCTTCGCGTGCGGTCTCTAGCTGACACCACCTTTTTACATCAACAGAGTCGCGTGCGATCATCCATTACCTTGACAATAAGTTCAAGGGCCAGGGCACCAACCTCACGCACATCGAGGACCCCAAGAAGTACGGCCTCATTGAGCAGTGGCTCAGCATCGAAGTCTCCCACTACAACACGCCCGTCACCGAAGTCGTGTCGGAGGTGTGTGTGCGCGCGTGTGTGTATGCGCGCGTTTGTATGTGCGTCTACTTGTGCGTGTGCATGTGGGTGTTTGCGCCTGTATGTGTGTGTATGTGTGTGGCTGTGGGGGTACGTGCTTGCAGTTTTTGTGTGGGCGTGTTTGTGTGTGTGTGTTTGTGGTGGGATTTTCGCCGACTTCGTCCCAATCGCTGACTGCGGCACTCGTCCCTTACGCAGCTCCTCTTCAAGCCCATCTTCCGCCCTGGCGAGCCCATCGACCAGGAGAAGGCAAAGGCCTCCAAGGCCAAGCTGGAGGCTGCTCTCGACATTTACGAGAAGCACCTCAGTGCTGGAAACGAGTACCTCGCCAACAACGAGGTGTGTGCGTGTGTGGCGCAAAGTGCGCGTGTTGGATGCATGCGTAGTGGAAGGACACATGCCAACGCCCTCTGAAAAGGGTGTGCGTGTTGAGTGGGCTTTTTTTTTTTTCGGAGTCGTCGATTGCACTGCTGCAATGCTAACTCGCTGTCTCGTTATCGCCTGCAGTTCAGCCTCGCGGACCTCTCGCACATTCCCTACGGCGTTTACCTCGAGAAGACGGGCAACGGCGACGCTTTTGAGAAGCGACCGAATGTGGCCGCTTGGTGGAAGCGCATCACGTCGCGCTCCTCGTGGGTTAAGGTTGCGTCCCTCTAAGGGGTGCGATCGCGCTCGAAAATTCTGTATAAAGGCCAAAAAAAAGGAACGCTCTGGTGACACTGCGTCGGTGATACGAGGCGATAGAAAAAAGGAAGGCATTTTGCGACGTATGGTATTTGGGATTGTGCGTTGTGATTTATAGCTGCTGTGTTGGTGCATTGCCGTGGAAGGTATTTGTAACGTATGGTATTTGGGATTGTGCGTTGTGATTTATAGCTGCTGTGTTGGTGCATTGCCGTGCAAAAGGTACAACGCGCTCACGCACACGCACACGCACGCAAACGCTAGAGGAGGAGGAAGCCGTGAAATGTGAACGCGCGCATACGCGGACATTGAGTGACGAGTGCGCGCTGCGTGCGTGCACTCGTGTGAGAGAAATGAACGGTGTTTGCATTAGGGACACACACATCGGCACACCGACGAAGACGCTGCGCCTTTCACCAGCGCAGCATAATATCGCGTGACGTCACGTTGATGTCCCTCACGACGCCCGCGAACAATCGGCCGCTCTCGCCGAGGTCCACCTCGCTCACGGAGAGGTGAATGGGGAACTCGCGTCCGGACTTGTGCCGTCCCTCCACTTCGCGGCCAACGCCAATGACCTGTGTGTGCACGCGTGTCAGAGCGCATGCAGAACGCAACAAAAAGGTGCGTTTGGATATCGTTTGGAACTGCAAAACGACCATGTGTGGATAATGTCTGACACTTAAACAGAACATAAGTGAGCGTGAGAGAACGCCGGAGTGGGCACGACAGAGTGACGAGCGAAAGATGCAGCGCAAGCACTCGCCTTTCGGACGCCCGTCTCGATGTATCTTCGCAGGTACGAGTCGTGCTTCTCCGCGTGCGGCGATGCCATGAGGCGCGACACGTTCGCCCCGACAATCTCTTCCCTCGAGTACCCAAACATGCGCACGGCCGCCTCGTTCACAGACTGAACGATCCCGACGGCATCGATGATGATTATCCCGTCGATGCAAGACTCAAAGACGCCCTTGAGCTTGCGCGTCTCTTCCAGCAGCGACCGTTCGTACGCCTTTCGCTGCGAAATGTCGCGGCAAAACCCCGTAAACATGTGCGAGTGCTCGCTCTTCACCTCCGCCACCGCAAGGTCCATCGGGAAAAGCGTCCCGTCCTTCCGTCGGCCTTCGACTTCGCGACCGATGCCAATAATGCGCCTCTCGCCCGTTTTGAGATAGCGCCGAAGGTATGCGTCGTGTTGCTCCGCGTGCGGCGACGGCATCAACATCGAAATGTTGCGTCCCACAACCTCTTCCTCCGCGTACCCAAACAGCCGCACGCCGGCCTCGTTGATGGCCCGCACGATGCCGCTCGTGTTAATCATGATAATACCGTCAATCGCTGTGTCGAGCACCGCCTGATACTCTTCCCGCTCGCACACGAGCCTTCGCGCCATCTCGTGCCGCTCCGTAATGTCGCGGATGATGCCCGTGAAAATGTGCGTCGAGCCGTGGATAACCTCCGACAGCGACAGTTCCATGGGAAAGACCGTGCCGTCCCTTCGCATTCCCTCGACCTCGCGGCCGATCCCGATCACACGCTTGACGCCCGTCTCGAGGTAGTTGCGGAGGTACGTGTCGTGCTGCTCGCGGTGCGGCGACGGCATGAGCATGGACACGTTGCGACCAATAACGTCCGAAGCCGTGTAGAGAAAAAGGCGCTCGGCCGCATAGTTGAAGCTTAGAACGATCCCCGACGTGTTAATCGTTACAATCGCATCCGTGGCGAGGTCAAGAATCGACTGCAGCACGCGCTGCTCGACGCCGATTTCAGCGCTCGCGGTTGCAGGACTTTGCGGTGCCGCAGGGGCTGTCGAAGAGCGCGCGAGAAAGGGACAGCCACCGCCGGCGCTCTGAGTCGACGGCGCAGAGCTGTTGCTCCCATCGTCGTGCTCCAGACGACGGAATTTGTTGGGCCGATCTTCCATCGTCGCCGTTGTGCCCACACTGGGCAACTACTATGCGCGCAGGATGCAGACACCACGGGCGCACAGGGGACTTACACGCGCGCAAGTACACACGCGTGTGCCCACACGTGCAAATGAATGTGAGGGAGGAAAAGGCCCGCGTGTTGTTGAAGGCGTGACGGACATCCGAACCCATTTGCTGCAGCCGTGTCTCGCAAGTTGTGCGTACATCGGCCATACAAATCGAGGCAAATCGATGGATTGAAAAGCGACTAAAGGGGGGAAATTCCGATCGCTAAAACCGCACACACTTTTCAATTCGTGCGCAGATTGTTTGTTTTTCGACACACGCAGAGACAGCAAAAGATGCAGACGCAAATCGACGCGAAATGGCAAACGTGGCGCGCAAATACAATACGCAATAACACACGCGGACAAAAAAAAACGACGTAAGACGATAGCGATATAGGCATTAGTTGCGGCTGTTGAGCCACCAGATCTGGCCGTGTACCGGCAGACGTGTAGCCATGCCGACAGGCACTGGGAGGCACACGTGTGGAGCCGTACGGGTAGCGTGGTGTGACGCCGTTCCACTACTTCTTGATGAGCGTCGCGACGTAAATCCAGACGCTGAGAATGTTGTTGGGATAGGGACAGACGTGCACGGCGAGCGCAAATTCGACCGAGGGATCTTCGCTGTGGTGGACGCCCGTGTTGCGGACGGCATCGACGACGGCGCGCATGTCGGTCCACGTGATGTTAATCGGGAACCCGTTCAGCCTTTGAGACGAGGAGAAGCGCAGGGGGAGAATTAGATCGGAGAACATGGGAGGAAAACAACGTGCGGCCGACGTTCAACGCGCACTCGGCGCAACAAAGAAATGTTTCGGTCCGACACTTACGAGTACGAGCGCAGGACATCGGTCAGTTCGGACTGCTGCGCGACGTCGACTGTGTTGCGGAGCTCCTCAAACCGCGGGAGAATGGCCTTGAACGCCCGGTTGCAGTGCCTGCACGTGACCGCGCCGTGAGCATTGCGTTGCATCACTCTCAGTGTCAAGAAAAACCCCTCCCCCCAAACCCATCTCTTTCTCTCAGTCCCCGAGTCGATAGGGGTTCAACGTTCACCCCCGTCCCCCCCTTTTCCCCCTCTCTCTCTCACACAGCCCGCGTGCGATTGCGTCAAGTGCCCTCACCTGTTCCACCGAGTGACGAATCGCTCGCGCCACTCCTCAATTCGCGCGCTGAGCGTCTTTTCGATCGACACTTCGATGCGCTGGACGAGGGCGGGGTCCGTGGGGAAGTACCGCAGGCGGTCGACCTGCGAAACAAAGAACGTTCGTGTTAGCCCCAAGCCCTCAGTGCTTCAACAAAGAACAATCATAGGACACAGGGCACACAAAACAGTGCGAACCACACATGTATGTAGGAAGGACCAGTCTATCTGAGGCGAGAACATCGCGGACAAAGCGGAGGCACCAAAAGCCTGCTTGTAAGCGCGCAGCCCCATTCACAGACGACCGCAGATCGACGCAGGACGCACCTGCACGCTGCTCAGCCCGGGGAAGGGGAACTTGCGCGAGAAGAACGGCCTCCAATTCTTGGCGTTGGACACGTTGAAGTCCACGCGAGAAGGCTCCGCGTAGCGCTGAGTGTTGGCCCAAATCTGCGACGCGTTCCGAGAGTCCGTCAATTTTGACCGCACACACACGCACTTACGCGCACACGCACGCACATGCACACTCAGAGACACACACACGCACGCACGCACAAACGCACGCGCGCGAAGGCACTGTTCACGTACGTTCTTGTCGTTGAAGATGCATCCGATGTCCAAAAGCGGGCAGCTCGTGTCGTTCTGGCGGTACGACATTCCTATAAAAGGCGAGAGGGCGCTTAAGAAACAACTCCCAACCAACCAAGCGAACAGACGTAAAGCGATGCACTGGCGCATGCTGCCACGCACCTGTGCACGCGTTCCACAGGCGGTACTTTCCGCGCTCCACCGTGAGCACGTAGCTAGTGGGACCCTCGGGGATTCCGCTGCCGACGACGACATACGCGTCCGTTCCGCGCTCGAGGAAGAAGTTGCAGAGCAGAATTGCGTGCTCTTCCTCGTCACCCGCGAGCATGTCCAGGAATTGCTGCGCGACACAAAGAAATACGTATTTTCAAAATTTAAAATTTGCCACGTGGGGCCACTGTCACAAAGGCGGATGGAAGCACATAAAACTCGAACACGTGCACGGACAAGCTAGACTATCACATAGGGGGATGGAAGCACAGAAAACTCGAACACGTGCACAGACAAACGGGACGGGGCATTCGAGCAGACCCTTGATCGCCACATACTCCATCGAAAACAGCCGCCGCACAAGATTTACACTCACATCGGACGTGCTCCAGAGGTCGCAGTCGCCCGTGAAAGTGACGGCGTCGTTGAGCGAAGGAATGAGTGACACGAAGCGCGCGAGCTTGTGGTCGCTGGTCAGCTCCGGCGGGGCAGCCTGCGGCCTGATGTAACGGCATATGAAGACGAGGCGCCCGCTGATGTCCACGGCCGTCGTCTGCAATGGGAGAGGAGAGTTGGACTTGAGATATGCGCTTATTGATATCCATGGAGGTGAATTACTTCAGTAACCGGCGTGCGCTACACGTGCCTTGTACGCATGTGTGTTTAGGCGCCTCGCACTCAAGTGTGTACGTACACAGTGTGACACCTCCAAGCATACAGTGTGACACCTTCGCTCCTACACACCTTGAAAATGCGGTGGGGGTGCTTCGACTGGAGCTGGGACGTCCAGTACGAGGCATACTGGAGCAGCCGACGCTCCTCGTTGCTCGGCAGCTGCGCCACAGCCACACGCCAACGTTATTATTGTAGAGGCACCCACGTGCGCGCACAAATACACTCACACATGGAGTCGATGAACACACGTCCATGATCCTACACATACGCATCCACACATACAAGCGGCGCAAACGCGTCGGCAGTCTTCACTCACCCTCTCGCGCACCGGCTTGACCTGCTTGAGGGGCGGCTCAATTGTGACGAAGAAGTTGACGAACGTCTTTGTGTTTGCGACGGAATCGTCCAGGCTGTCGCCATCGAAGCCGGCGTCTTCGCCCGCCGGCATGCCCAGCGACGCTGCCGTCTGCCGCGTCCGCGCGCGCTCGTAGCCGAGGAGCACGACGGGGGACTCCATGTGGAATGTGCCATCGACCTGCGGCGTGTGTGCGTGCGTGCGTGTGTGTGTGTGTGGGCCATAGAAGCCACAGACAAGAGAATTTGCTTCGAAGAATGAGCGGCACTCACCCGCCCGTTCTGGTAAATCGTCGAGAAGGGCAGGCTGAGCGAACCCAGCCACCGGCGCTCGAGGCGCTGGTGGATGTTTGTCTCCCTTTGGCGATCGTCCTGGGGGAAAAAAGATAAATAAGTTTATGTCAGTCGCGCTGTGCTAAAAGCCGGACAAGCTTGTGTGGGCGTGTGTGCATGTGGGGTGCAAGTGGGCGTGTGTGCTGCATTTTGCCTCGTGTCACACCCACCCGCAGAATGTCCACGACGACCTCGTCGAAAAGGTTGAAGTAGACCTTGTCGTCCACTCCGCTGAGGCTCTGCGGCGAGTAGTCGTCGTCCGGCGCCGTAAACGACAGCTCAAGCTCTTCGTTCCACTGCGCGTTCGGCCCGTCGCTCACGTGCGTCCGCCGCACCCCGCCCTGGAATCGAACTTCGATGTACGGACGCACGGAACCCGCCATTCCATCACCGAGGAGCGTCGACAGCGCAGCCGCGGCCTGCGACGCGTCTGCATCGTTGCCCTCCCCCTCGGCACCGGCACCACCTCCAAACGGAATGCTCGGTGCAGCGCCGCGGGGCAGCGACGACTGCGTCCGGACGGGGACGTTGAAAGCGCGCACGATCCGAATGATGATCTTGACGGACTCTGGCGTCTGGGTCGCGAGCTTCTTCCTCTCGCGGCGCTGCGGGCGGAGCGGGCGGCGTGGCGCGAGGAAGCGCTTGAGCGTCCCGAACGCAATCTTGATGTTCGGGAGGGGCTGTTCGACGACGACGTCCTGCAAAGAAGTGAGGGGCTTTGCATTCCGGAAGCGGACGAGCATCGTGTTGCGCACGCTGCGGAGAAATTCCGAACTCTCCACGACGCGGGGGTCGAGCTCCTTGTCCTCTCCCTCCCTCCTCGTTCGCGTCTCGGCGTCGTCCGCCGCGCGCGCGCCGTCCATCATCGCAGAATCGATCTCATCCTCGAGAAGGGGGACGTACTTGAGCGTGCGATACTCCGGGAGCCCATCGCGTCGCATCTGAAGCAGACGGTAGCGCTTCGACGTGTAGATCATGGCGTCCGGAAACTCGCAGTCGCGCTCGAGCTCACGCAGGCGAAAGTGGCCCTGCCCCGCGCGGCCCCCCTCGGCGCCGGGATACGACTGCATGAGGCGAAGGAGAGACGCGTTGCGCGGGTCGTTGGGGTCCAGCTTCGATTCGCGCACCCACTCGCACAGCTTGTGGATGTTGACCATTCCCGTGGCGCCCAGCGCGGCCAGCGCGTCAAAGCGGGCGTTGGGATTCGTCGCCGACGTGGCGTTCGCGACGAGCTGACCAGCCGTCTGAGACGGGGGAGGGTGCGGCGGCGCGCGCGCAGAACTGTCGTCCTCGTCCACGCCCCACGCAGCGGCTGCAGTCACGTACCCGCGCAAGTAGCGCACGTGCGGGTGGACGCTCTCCGGGTCGTGGTCCCAGTCGTAGAGCACGCGGCGGTCGCTTCCGAACTCAAAGTTCTCGTGCTTCGTGTTCTCCACGTGGCTCTCGACGCCGGGCACGGCGAGGAAGACGTCGGCGAGGTGGGTGTCCACGGCTGTCCCTGACTCGAACACCTGCAGCGAGAGTGACTCGGGCCATCGCCGCACCTGGAGGTCAAACACCTCCCCAAAGTAGACGGAGAAGTCGTGCGAGAGGGGCCGCGCCTCCGTTCGGGCGACCTCCTTCCCGTTGAAGAGCAGGCGCACGTGACACGCGTAGGCATCGACGGCAGCCCGCCGCTTGACCTCGTGGGGACGACACTCCTCCGTCGGCGTGACGGGGTGCGTGTCGCTCACTTCGGGGACCAATTCCGGTTCGCCCGGCGCACGGCGCATCTCGCGCTGGGCCGCACGCGCAGCCGCACGCACGGCGCGCTCGTCAAATTCGTACTGCGGAGCAGCGGGAATCTCGTCCCTCGCACCCGCAAGCGCTCCAGCGTCCCACCCCATTGTACCGTCACCCACACGCGCCTCTTCAGCGTCCTCCGCGCGCGCAAGCACGCTCGACGAGTCCTCTCCGCCCGCCTTGCCAGCCACTGCGGCAGCGGCGCTCGACGACGCCACGACAACGCTCGCATCCGTGTCGTCGTCGCGAGACGCCTCCGACGACCCCTTCCTGCGCCGCTCTTTTGAGGACGCGGCTATCGGTTCCTTGTCCGGTCGCTCGTACACGGCGCCCTCGACGATCTGCCGTGGCCCCGCAGCCGCAGTCCCGCCAGCAATAGCGCCCTTCGCGAGGCGAGCGCGGCGCGCATTCTCCACCTCCTCCACGAAGCGCGCGTGCTCCTCCATACGCGCCTCGTACTCGGCGTCGTAGTCGGCCCGGGCCTCGGCGATTTCGTCCTCGAGGTCACGTGCGAGCCGCTCACGGTCGCGCTCGGCATCGCACGGCACTTTGGCAATACGCAGCCGCACGGGGGTCGTGGACATGCCCGCCTTCTCCCTCTCCTCACGCACTTTCATCCACACAGCGGCCATGCCCTCGACAAGCTGTATGTCCGCGTGCTCTTCGGCGTCCCTTCGCTGCCGCGTCTGCCGCATCTCACGCAGGTATTCCCGCCGCATGCGCTTCAGCCGCAAGGCCTCGCTCGCGAGAATGCCCTCCCTCGACAACTCCAGCGAAATGTGCGCGGCAGCCTCTCGCAGAGCCACGAGGCGGTCGTTCAGGTACGCCGCCGACGACTCCTTCCGCCGCGAGAGATACCGCTGGTACATCGCCGAGAGCTCACGTGCCAGCACGTGCTCGCGGGTGAACAGTGGGTGGTCCTCAAACTGCAGCGCGCTGACGTCGACGCTCAGCTGATAACGCACGTCGCCGTCGCTCATCGCCGCAACGGGCTCCGTCGGGAAGGCCTCCCCGCGCACTCGCGGCAACGGAGGCACCTTCACAAGCTCAAACGGACGCCCGTCGAACGGCGTCGGTGCCAGGGGCGCGCGCGACGGCACCTTGCGGAGGGGGTCCGGCATGCACCTCACGTGGCCGTCCTCGCCGAACCACCCGCGGCTGCGGATGCCGTCCATGAGGAGGCGGTTCTCAATGCGGTTGACGTTCCACCGCGTCATGTCCGGACGCACCCCGACAAAAATGCCCTCGTCCTCCAGGTAACGCGGCTCAGCCTTTCCCACGCCCATGCCCGACTCGCCCCCGTCGCCTTCCCGCAGCGCCGTCGGGAGGAACAGCCGGTCTTCGAGGGGAGACGGACGGCTCGTCACCACAAACAAGTGCGTGTTGAAAGCCGCCACCCTCTCCGTCGTGGAAAACACGTCCGGCGCCATTTCCACCGTGAAGTCGGCCTCCCACGCGAGGCCCGTCACCTCACGCAATGCCAGCGCAGCCGCAGACTCCCCGTCCTGCGGCTGCGCACCCCCGGTCTCAACATCCCCTTGCGAGGCACTCGGCTGCGCGGGCGTGCCGTCGCCGCTAGCTATTTCGGCACCGCCCTCTGCCGGCTGCGCACCCGCCCCCTCTTGACCCTCTTCATCGTGTGTGAAGTCGGGGTAGGCGTCTTCGGCGGTGAAGAACGCCAGGGCCTCGTCGGCGGTGGGCTCGAGCACGTCCTTCTTGCTTTGCTGCTGCGCGCTCTGTCGCGCTTGCGTCGCAGCCATCTGCCAACGGAGCGGCGCCGCCTGTCGCGAGGCGTTAAGATTGGGCTGCGAAAGGGAGTGAGTGTGAAAAGGCGTCCGATTGAACAGGAAGAGTTGCAAGTCGCTGTCGAAGCAATCGATAGCAAACTCACAGTGACTCACATCAAAACCCACTGCCTTTGATAACTACATCCCTTCCCTCAAGCAAGCCCTCACACTGGCAAAAAAACGCACCTGCGACGAAAGCAACGCGGCGGATCCCATCGATTGCCGCCCAAACATCGCCGAAGCACCCGATTGGGACAGCGCGAGCGTGTCGTCGCCGCCAGACTGGTCAAAGCGGGTCGCGCGGTGTCGCGTGCGTCGTCCACGCAGCAACCGCTCAGGGCCTTTGGAAGACTGAGGGGGACAGCACATATCGGTTCAGCGCCGCGGCATACGGAGCACAATGTACAAGAGTAACTGAGAACTTTAGGCGCTCACTCCATCACTCACACGCACACACAAATATAAGCACGCACACGCTCAACCCACGAATTCGGACACTCACACACACACACTCTCACACACACACACGCGCGCACACTGTGCCGCCTCAACACGGCTTCACATCGGCACACACATCCGCTGCTCCCCGCACGCACCTCCAGCGCCGTGTCCGTCGTCTCGGTCGCGTTCGAGAGCTCGCGCCTGTGCAGCACCTTCTTCCTCAGCTCCAATCGGCCGCGAATCGCCTCCGACAGACCCGCCGTCCCCGCGTCCGCAGGCGCCGGCTCCTCTTCCACTGTCTCCCCCTCGTCTCCCTCGCCCTCTCCGACGCTCTTCATCGGAAATTCCTCCTGAAACTTTCTCCGGCGCGCCGCAATGCGGTCCTGCAGGCCGCCCAGCGCCGCCGCCGCCTCACGCGAGTGCTCGGCAGAATCGACCGTCGACGGATCCACGTTCTCATTTGGTGTCGGCGGAGAGGCGTCCTCGTCACCGGCATCGGACGTCTCGCTCTGCGCCACAAACGACCGGAGGCCCTTCGATCGCCTTCGCCGCGTGACAATCGGGACGTCGGGATCCGCGTGCACGTGCACGGCAGGCGGGGCGCCCTCACCCACACCCGCGCCATCTCCTTCCTCTGGCGTTACAGCGACGACGGCAGGGTCGATATGCGCTTGCGACGTGTCGAATTGCGGGAGGGGCGGTTGCCTCGCAGACCCTCCACGCGGCGCGCGTCCCTTCTTGGGCTGCGGCGCCGCTTCGACGGGCGGGGCATCGTGTGCGTGCCCGTCGTCCACGTGCTCGACCACGATGGAGACGGCCTCGGAAGAGCGACGGGGCGCCGCATCTGCGTCTGCAGGGGGTTCCTCTTTGGAGATGGACGGGAGACGGAACGAGTCGAGATTTGACCGCCGCCGTTGCATGGACGGGGGAAGGGGAGGCATGCTGGAGGGGCGCGCGGCGGGATCCAACGGCATCGGCCGCGGCTGTTCCACAACGACGGGCGGCGCCTCTGCGGCGAAGAACTCGTGCGCGGCGTCCTCGGTTGGCGCTTCTGGCGGGTACTGCGAGTCATTGCCGCCAAAGTCGGACGTCGTCGATTGAGCCATCGAGTCGGAGTGCTCACCCGTCGCGAGGAAGGAGCTTCGGAGAGACTCCCGAAGCGCTTGCCGGCGCACGGCAAGGCGGTTGCGGAGCGTGTCGTCCGCCATCTCCCTTCCTCGTCCGGCGCGCTCGAAGGCACGCACTATGTGAATTAACGCATCACAGTATAAGTTTGTCGGATGGCCCCTTTTGAGAGTCAGAGAAAAGGAGTGCCAAAGCGGTTGCGCTAGTCTTCAAACAACAGGCGGTTATTCTGCGTGTGCACGCGATTGCACGTGTGCGCGTAATCGTTTTCAGCCACCGTTGAAAGTGGGCTCGGCAACCGCATTCCATACTCCCAAATTCAAACGGAATCTATTAATAGATTACAAATGAAAATTTATTTCCATATTAGGGGTCTTGGTCTATATTATTGGGCATAAAGTACATATTAATATCCATATATAGCGACGCGGTGATTTGGGAGGCACCACAATAAACGTAATCATGGACCAGGTACCCTTGTCTGGACGAGCGGGACGCCGGCAGCTTGTACATTGCCCGTGAAAGCAAATTGCATTTCGTGGACATATATTGGCGTTCAACGGAGTGGTTCGGCTCCGATGTTCTTATGCAACAGCTCACGCCCGTGTGATCGTGCTGCCGGTCCGCTTGGACTCGCCAGCGGCCGCAGCCGACGCCTCGGCGGGCTGGCCGTCTGCCGAGCCCGGCCGGCACTGGCTGAGCCGGCGGGCTTGTACCGGCACTCAGTCAGTGAGGGCCACCGGCGGCGACTACGAACACACCAAGTTTGCCAATTAGTAGAGTACGTGAGAATTTAGACTTTCGGCAATGTGGCGACCCATACGGACCCTTCTCGGCTTTGAAGGGCTCCCCGAATTATTACTTTCGACGAGCCGCCCGGCGCACTGCGCGGGCCGATTCATTACGGTCACGGATCACGTTCGTAAGCGACATAGTCTGCGTAGTTTTCGAAGTCTTCAGACCACGGGAAGTTCTCGCCGTCGCTGTCCATTAGCCAGCCATCGTCTGGCAAGAGGTTGTCGTCAATGCCCCCGTAGAAGCCGGAAGGTTCGCTGTTCGCAATCCACTCAGTTTCCGCTTCGTCGTCGCTGGAACAATCGCCCTCTGTAGCATCACCGTCGCCCTCCGAGGGAAATTGAGCCGCCTCACCCTCACACGATGCATCGACGTGCGTTTGAGCGGAATGATTTTCCCGCCCTTCTTCGGCGCCCTGCCCAGCACCCTCACACGTTGGGTCGCTCGACACGTCCGCGCTCTCGCCGTCGTCGCTGCTGTCATCGACGCTGCAGTCATCGTCGCCGTCGTAGCTGCTACCATCGCTTTCTCCGTCGCACTCGTCGCCACCGCCGTTCTCGAGCATCTCCGCGTAGTCGAAAAGTGCTGGCAGAGCATCCCACGTGTGGTCCGCGCAATACTGTGACATCATGCGTTGTCGGCACAGTTCGAGCGCGGGTGTGCGCATCACCCTTCCCCCGGGCGCCATCCACCACGAGTCCTCCCCCGTCAAAAACGAGGCGTCCGCGGCGCTCTCCGGATTTTTCACGCGATCCCACGAAACACCGCAGTACGCATCGTCGTAATTGACCCTCCCGCACATGCAGTCGTGCGGCTTCATGGGTTTGCCGCTCTCGTCCGACGACTCGTCCGGCGAAGGCTGCAATGGCCCCGCAGTTCCGAACGGGCCCCACTTCGCCCAAAAACCCCGGTCGTCTTCGATCGATGTGCACACGTGCGTGAAGTGCTCGCACTCGCGCTGTCCCGGGCGTCCAATCTGCCCGCTGGCGGCGAGGTCGCGCGACACAGACGACAGATACACCCACATCGCCGTCGTCTCGTGAATGATGCGCCCAAGATGTCCCTCCGCGTGCCGTCGACGCGTTCCCCGGCGTCTGTACAAAGAAAACGGCGCCAACTGCGCACCACGCTCGGCAGGCCACACGAACGGAGGCACGCTCCCGCCTTCAGCCTTGGGTTGCGCTCGCGCCCCCCTACGCCACGGCGGGGCGACAACCATCGACAGGGGCGCGCTTGTGGAAGCTGGCCGTGACTCCGCAACCGACTAACAGCTCGGGTCTGCCCGTTCGCAAGTCGACGGCAAAGTTCGTGTGCCCCGGCACGACCTTTCCGCGCAAGGGATGTCCGAAGACGAGGCTCAACACAATCGAGACCACCCCAAAGGCACGATCGATGGGCATGTCGGGCAGCGCAACGCCAATCGCGCGCAGGAATTCGTCGCTGCAGGATGGAATGCCGTCGTGGAATTTGCCGTCGATGTCCAGTCGCAACCGGTCCAGGTGTCTCGCAAACCCGCACGTGACACCTTCCGCGAACGGCCCCGCGTGTCCCGAACGAAAGAAAACGCGCGCAGTCGACTCGAGACCGTCCGCCGAAACACAAGAGCCGCTCTCGTGGCCATCCTGGAACTGGTTCCCAGAGTATCTGCTCTCATGAAACCGCTGGAAGTGCACAATGTCCCGCCCGCGCAGCCACACGTACAGCGGCGCGTCCGCATCCGCGCCGATGCGGAAAAGATAGTCTGCCGCGCGCACGGACTCGGCGTAAAAGTCCCGAGGGCTGTCAACGATCAGTCGCCACCGAAGAATTTCGACCGTCTCTAGGGCCGCAAAGGCGTCGGCGGCGTTTGGTACGGCATCCGGCGAGTACTCGACACACGACGACGTCAACGCCCACTGACGATGCAAGTACTCGCTGGGGAGTTCGGCAGGGTCGCAGTCCGTCGAGAGCATGTGTTGCGGAGCAGAGAGCTCGGAGGGGGGTACCGCGGTGAACGGCGCAAGCAGGTTCGCCGTCTTCGTCGCTTCGTCGTCTTTGGAGATGCAATACTCGTCGATCGAATCACTGTCGTCCCCGTCGTCCGAAGTGCTCTCGCCGTCCTCCTCCGATTCGTCCACGTACGTCGCACCCTCCAACACCACCTCGTCGAGATTAAGTCTCACGTCATTCCACTGGTTGACCTTTTGCTCCCGCAGGGCCCTTTCCGAGATGGGCTTGTAAAGCTTGACGCCGGTGTCGTGCGCATCCAACGGAGACAAGCGGAGCGGATCATCCGGAGCGATCCCGTTCGCCGCCATGAGCTCGTCTCGTCCGCGCACCATCCGTTCGTAGTACTCGCGCACAAACTCGCCCTTTGCCCCGGGAACGGTCGCAAGGCGCCGCAGCATCTCATTTTCGGCCATGTCGGTCCAATGGGTGCGGATTACCGATTTCATAACGCGCATGTGGTCGAGCGCCACCCGCATCCACGCAAGCCGACGCGCGCGCTCGTTGATGGCACGCGCCCAATCGCGACAGACAAACGCGGGCTTCGGATAACCCTTCGTCGCATTCGCACCCAGCCACAGGCACAGGCTCGGCGAGTGGTACCGCTGGTCGCCATGCTCCGAGAACGCAGCCGCGTGCACACGGCCCTTGGCAACGATGCGCGGCCATCAAACGTGGATGAGCTTGTTGATGCACGCATACAGCGCGCGACACGACGCCGCGAGACACGCGAGGTCGACGGGGTCGAGGATTTCGAGCGAGAGGATCTCGTACCACGCTGTGTCGGACAGGCGGAGAATGGGCGCGTCGTTGGCGGCCGTCGCCATGTTTGGGGAGGGCGCATCAATCTTCATGTGCCCATGCAATCCCAGGGAGAGCGAGTCGCGCGAATGGCAAGCGGCGGTCGTAGTGGAGAGTCCGTGCGTGTGTGTGTGTGTGTGTGTGTGTGTGTGTGTGTGTGTGTGGCACTGTTTTGTTTTTTTGTCAAGAGAGAGGTTGGAAGTGCATTTCCACAGCAACGTTGGGTCACAGCGCGCTCTGATTGGTCGGTCAGCCGCCATCACGCACCACTACTGATGTCACGTTCACTATTATAGTTGAGTAATCGCACGATTAAATGTGGCGCGCTTCTTCGTCCGACATTTTTTGAAGCTGGCGTGCATGCGAATGGTAGTTATGGTGTGAGTGCTGACGAAAAATGGACGTGGCGATGGACGCAGTGCCGCCGCCGCGCGTGGAGGAAATCCCCACACCCCCCGCAGAGGTGTCTGACGCCGAGCGCACCGCACGTGCTCGCAGCATGCGACAGTTCTACACGGTCGCCATCAGCTATCTTCTCTTCACGCTCACGGACGGCGCCTTTCGCGTGATTGTCCTCCTCCAGGCGAATGCGATCGGTTTTTCCGCGTTTCAAATCGCCCTCATGTTCACATTGTACGAGGCATTCGGCGTCATTACGAATCTCGCGGGCGGCGTTCTCGGTTCCCGCGCGGGCCTCAAGACAACCCTCGTCGCCGGTTTCGTCTGCCAAATATTGAGCCTCGCTTCGCTTGCGCCGTTCGAATCGCCGAGCGATTGGCGGCAGATTGGTGGCAAGGCGGAGTGCATCGTCTACGTAATGTTCGCGCAGGCCTTCGCGGGCATGTCGAAAGACCTCGTGAAGATCGCGGGGAAGAGCGTTGGCAAGCTCGTGACGTCCGCCGGCGACGACTCGAGGCTGTACATGCTCGTCGCGCGCCTCACTGGCTTCAAGAACGAGATCAAGGGGCTCGGCTTTTTTGTCGGGACGTTTTTGTTGCGCGTGGGAGGCTTTCGATACTCCCTCGTCGCACTCGGCGCTCTCCTCGCTGCGGCGCTTCCCTTTATTGCGATGCTTTTGCCTGCTTCGCTCGGGCGGTCGTCGCGGAAGATCGACCTCGCCGCCGTTTTCCGAAAGGGCGCCGCCTTCAACACGCTCTGCGCCGCGCGCATGTTTCTGTTTGGATCGCGCGACGTGTGGTTCGAAGTGGCCCTCCCAATCTTCATCAAGAATATCATCGCGTGGCCGTCGCTTGTCGTGGGCAGCGTGCTTGCGGGGTGGACGATCATCTACGGTCTCTTCCAGAGCCACGCCAAGCGCTTCTTTCTCGTCCCTCTCGGCATGTTCCCTCCGTTGGGACGGCACCTCCTCCCGTGCTCGGCAGCACTCACGGCGCTGGTCGCTATCGTCGCCGGGTGCACGACGGCCACGGGCGTACTTCGCTCCATGACTGCGACAGCCGTCGTCATTCTCGTGGGGTTGTGCGCGTATGCCGTGCTCTTTGCGGTCAACTCGGCTGTCCACTCCTACCTGGTCGTGCGCTACGCCGAACACGACAAAGTCGCCATGGACGTCGGATTTTATTACATGGCGAATGCGGCGGGGCGCCTCCTCGGCACGCTTCTCGGCGGCGTGCTCTATTCGTATTTTCAGGACGGCGGCTCTTTTGTGGTTGACAGCGAGCACGACGTGGGCGCGCGCACCGACTCGTTCGTGGCCTGCCTCTGGGGCTCGACTGCGTTCATGGCGATTTCTACCGTTATAAGCGCCAAGCTTAGAGACGCGAAGCCGCCGGGTGCAAGTGCCCACCAATGAAAACTGTGTGGCGCCGGCCCGGTCGGGGCTCAGCCTGACGACGGCGGGCGCGGGCGCCGACAGCAAGTGAATGTTCCGGAAAACAGTGTGATAGATAATCGTTCCGGTGGTCGAGTCAGAGTCAGTGTTTGTGTAAAGCCGAGTTTTTTAGCCTGCAAACGACTGCACGTCAAATGTGTCGCGTCATGAAACTCTGACGCGCCCATCAGAGCTCCTGTCCCGTGTGAAACTCTTGGGGCGCGAGCAGGAAGGGCGGGATAGCTGGGGTGGGAGAGGAGTTCTAAGCCCACCGTACCGGCAGTTTGAGACGGGCCGGGCCAGTGCTCAAACTTTCTGAGATGTTACTAAAATTTCTGAAAGTCCCAACTGAACCAACTTCTGTGGACAGCCTTACACGATGTTGCCAGTGGAGGGTGATGACGAAGTGCTGACACTCACAACTGGCATGAGGGGCAAAATCCTGCTTTTCTGCTTTTCTCCACGCGGAAGACACAAGGCATTTTGAGTGAGGCAGGGGGTGCTGAAAGGTGAAGGTGAGAAACCCTTTATGGGGAACATATCGAACTCGCAGTATTATTTCGACTGAGATTCTGTGCGGCGTGTGTGCGCGCGTGTATGTGTGTGTGTGATGTGTGTGTGTTGCGTATGAGAGTGTGTGTGTGTGTATGAGTGTGTGGTGTGTGTGTATGCGTGTTCGTGGGTGTGTTTGCATTCTACGTGTGTGCGTGTGTGCTGTTGTTGTGTGTGCTTGTGGTGTGCGCGGTGTTTGGGTGTGTGTTCGTTTGGGTAGCCTTTATTGGGTTGAGTGCGTTCTTTATGCGCGTGTGTTTCACTTTGCTGTCCGTTTACATTCCACTTCTCTCCATCTCTCTCTTCCATTCCTCACGGGCATTCACTTTCAAAGCGAAATGGAGGAGGATTACAGCGCATACGAGTTCGCGTGGGACGACGACGACGACCGCGAGCGATCCATCGCGAGGGCCCTCCAGCAAATGTCTCTCCGGAACCAGCTTGCTTCGGCGCGCTTCCACGTCCCCCTCACGCCTCCCCCTGTGCCTGCGCGCGAACCTCTTCCCTACGAAGGATTCGACTACATCAGTGCACTCCCCGTCGAACTCTCGCTTCACATTCTCTCGTTCTTGAGCGACCCACGCGACGTTGCGGCGAGTGGCGGCGTGTGCCGCTGCTGGCGCGTGGTGGCAGCCGACGAGTCGTTGTGGCGAAAGCTGTGCGCGCGGCGATGGAAGGGGAAGCAGGGACGGCGGCTGGTGCCTGCGAGCGATGCGGAGCGTGCGGCGAGTGTTCCGTTGGCGATTTCATCGACACTGCCACGCTGGAAGGCGAGCTATTACTTGGCGGAGAAGGACGCGCTGAGAACGAGCATCACAATGGACGAGCTGTGCGGGCTGCTGTGGACGTTCGAGTTCAAGGTTTGTCTATTCTGGTTTTTGCCTTTGGGTTATGCCGGGCATGGCCGCATGTGTGCGAGTGTATTGTGTTTGTGTGTGTGTGTGTGTGCGTGTGTGTGTGTGTGCGTGTGTGAATGTCGGTGAGTGTGTGTATTTGTGTGTGTATGTGTATGTGTGAATGCGTGTGTTAGGAGAGAGAGGGGCGGGAGAGAGGGGGGGGGGGCCTGTGTGTGTGCTGTTGCGCTTGTGTGTTCAGTTGTGCGTCATTATGATTGGAGACTCCGCTGCCTCGAATTCGCGTGCCATGACATTGCGCTCCATTCTCTTCGGAGCCGATGTGTGCTATACTACTGACATGTTATACTACTGTGGTTTACTACTGTGTTACACTACTGACATGCTTGTGCGTCATCGCCATCAGTCGCCGCTGCCGTCCTTCCCGCCCATCCACGCGGTGTTCTATCGGAACTTCACCTTCACCAGTGTGCGTAGTCATTTGTGTGTCCGTTAGTGCACGTAGCCTCTGCACGTATAGGCTTGTGGGCGAGTCAATGTCCTGTGTTTAAGTGAGTGTACGTAACAGTGTGTTATCGTTTTCGCGCGTGATTTGTGCGTGGGTGGGTGTGTGGGTGTGTGTGCGTGTGTGTGTGTGTGTGCGTGCGCGCGCGCGCTTGTGCGTGTGTGTGTGTGTGTTTGGTTTGCACTGTGCTTCTTTTGTTCGTGAGTCAATAGCGGCGCGTTTGCGCAAAAGCACCGACTTTTGCCTTTTACTCCGGCCAACACTCCGGTCACCGCAGGACCTCTTCTTCTCCGGCCGCGAGCTCCTCCCTTGGCGCTTCTGCGACGACGACACGCGCATCATTCAAGTGGACGAATACCCCGTGCTGTGGGTCTCGCGCAACCGCGACGACTGGAGCTGGAAGCTAAAGAACCGTTTTGTGCGCTTCAGAAGCAGGGAGGCAAACGCGTGAAGCCAATTCTTTCGTGTGTTAGGGTCTCAGTGTGAATTAAGGTGTGCGTGTTGCGTGCATTCATTGTTAACCGATACGATCGTCTATTTGACTGGGCAAACGATGCACGCGCACGCGCACGCGCACGCACGCACACTCACTCACATTCACACACACACACATTCACACACACACACACACACACTCCGAGACACAAACACACACACACGCACAAACACAAACACACACACACACTTACACACAAACACAAACACACACACAAACACAAACACAAACACACACACACCGGCACTGAAATTGTGACTGAGTGCACGTCGGTGCGTGCGTGTACACTGTCGAATGATTTAAACGAAATAGTGAGAAGCGGTTGTTCGGCTGACGATACCCGACTGACGCCATTCACAGTGTAACTGAGGACAACTGAGGGCGCCGAGTCCGGACTCGGGGATGTGTGTGTTCAGATTGACATTCGCGAACGCTGAACTTCAAGGTCTGACCAATGAGACACCTGTCACTACTCTTAATTCTGCCAATTCCCACCGCTGTCGTGCAGCCCGCCGCGGCCAGCTTCTGCGGCGACATTAACAAGAACGCCGGCATTGTCCGCTATAATGCCACTCCAAACGAACCCGCCACGACGGTGTGCCGGCAGCAGTGGCACTGGGCCCATCCCTTCGCATCTCGAGTTCACTGCCCTCGCCAACGGCCTTACGATCTTTGGCCGCTCGGCCGGTTTGTGCACTCCGGACACAACGTACGCGGCAATGGACGCCGCAGTCTGGAAGAGCACCACTGCAAGTGCGCCGACGGGAACACGCCGCTTCCTAATTTCTGACTGGAGCGGGCACTTACAAGATCTGCGCGAACAACGGCGGCGGTGTCTACTTCGCCGATGAACCCGTTCAACGCGCGCGGCGCGCGTTGGCCATCTGACGGCATGAGCAACAGCGTCATGCACGGTCATATAACTTTCCTCGCACACGCATGAGTCGAGGAGTTTATCCCTATAGCGTGTGAAACTCCTGGGCAGGGGGGGGAGGGGGGATCGGTTAAGTACTAAACACTCGTAAGTCAATGCGGACCGTCTGGATCAGCGGCGGGCAGACGGCCCGGGCATCCCTGTCATCCGAAAAGCGATGACTTGAGCTTGAGCGGCACTACTGGTGGGCATCAGGCCGAACGCTGGCCGGCGAGTGAGTGGGATTGCGACCGATGCCTGTCCACTGTTCCCGGCGGCGCACGTACACATTCGTCAAAGATAACAGCATACATTCATTCGATCGGCGGGCCGACGCACTGCTACGCGACAGCCGTCCGGCTCGGCCGGGCACGCACCCACACGGCACACGCACACGCGCCCTCCGTGACTGTATGCACTAAGTCAGTGCACTTGTAGCGGGAATGTAGATGGCCCCTTAGTAACTGCGCGACTCAAAAAAGATTAATGACAAATCTCGGCATGGATGGCGTGAAAGCGCCGAGTGGCTGCGCGGACGGCGGCTTTGAGCCTACATTGTCAGTTTGTGGGGCCGTCCGAGGGGGGCTCGCCGCCGCCCGTTACAAGGGGGTCAGGGTCGTCAGTCTTCAACTTCGGGCGCGGGGCGGGAGCGGAAAACGCGTTGACACAGCTCTCGGTTTTTGGGAAAATGCGATAGCTGTACAGGGAGGAATTGCGAGTCAGCCTGAAGGCATTCGATAGTAATCGTGCGTAAAGGGTGCGTCGTGTACACACACGCACGCACACGCACACACGCACACACGCACGCACACGCACACACGCACACACGCACGCACACGCACACACGCACACACGCACGCACACGCACACACGCACACACGCACGCACACACACACACACACAACCACACACATACACAGATGCACACACACACACGCACGCACACAAAGCGACCTCTGGCGCAGCGCACGCGGACGAAAACTTACAGGAATCCCGGCGTTCCGAAAACGCGGCGACCGCTAATCTCCGGTAACTTGTATTCCAAGAGGAAATAGAGGTATCCCACGGCGATTGCGATGAAATGAAGCGTCACGTCTCCGCCGAGTAAAGCAGCATCAAATGCGGCCATAACCCAGGGACTGCAGCTCGCCTGGGTGTGCGTGTGCATGTATGTGTGTGTGTGCGAGTGGTGTGGGTGGGTGTGTGGGTGTGTGTGGGTGTGTGTGTATGCGTGTATGCGTGTGTGTGTGTGTGTGTGTGTGTGTGTGTGTGTGTGTGTGTGTGTGTGTCAGCGGTCGTGTTTGATTGCGTATGAGACGTGAGCGACCAGAATATGACAGAGCAATAAGACACAAGGCCCGCACGCACGCACGAAGGCCCACACAAACCGGTACGCACCCTGAAATGCATCCCAAACAAGTTGATGATTTCGTCGGGGTTGAGCTGGCTCCACACAAACGAGTTCGCCAGTGCCAGCATAAGTCCAAGGAAGTACAGCGGCTGCGCGAATCCAATCGCCTGCAACCCCCCACCTCTAGTCAAGTCAAACGATGCGAACTGGTCTCTCCGAAACACTGTCAATAATGTGTGCGCGCGTGTGAAAGTGCACGAGCAAATGTGACAGCACGCGAGGGACATCACCTGAGGGGAGCTGTGTCAGCAGGTTTCGCGACAAATGGCAGCACTCTCGATCTGCGCGGATACGGTGAGCGCGAGCATCATAAAAGCCAGCTGGAAGACGTAGTCGCCGCGGCGCTGAGCGTAAATGCCGCCGGCTTCTTCCATTCTTAGCGAGCCGTTGTAGAGGTAGAGGAGGTTGATGAACAGCGGAAATTCAACGGGGCCCATGTAGAGAAAGGACGTCAATAGACGCCACACCTGCGCGGTGTTTGTGTTGGGCAGTCAATGTAAGAGCCTCTAGTGCACTTGCACGCATGTTTTTCGACAGTGTGACTATCACAACTTACGCGGGCCCGATACACACACGCACGCACACATACACACACACACGCACACACACACACACACAAGCACATACACGCACATACGCGCACACACGCGGACAGGGACAGGCACGCGCGCACACACGCGCACACGCACGCACACACACACGCGCGCGCGAACGCACACACATAGGCTGAGTCGCAAGGTCACTCACCTGGAACTTGCGCACAACGAGCTTCCAGTCGAGATAGAGCCAGTAGGGATGGACGACGCCAAAGTGCGCGCAGGCTGTGACGCATACGGCGCACGTGAACCAGCACCTCGTGACGGACGGAATGCCACGGTACCACGTGCAGAATAGACGTGCGGCCTCCATGATCTCAAGGGGAAGCCGTCGCAGCGGGATCATTCCAAAAAAAAAAAAAAAAACGGAAAAAAAAAATGGAGGAGGAGAGAGAGAGCGAGAGACTATGCGACTTGCAACTCTTCTCCAGAAAAGCGTTGCTCACTGCTTGTGGGGTCAGTGGCATACTGTCGCTTTCGATGCGTGGCTTCATTCACCCCACCTATTATACGCCCACACTCACACACTCACGCACTCACCACACGCGCGCACACACGCGCACTCACGCACGCACCACACGCGCGCACACGCGCGCACTCACGCACTCACGCACTCACGCACTCACCACACGCGCGCACACACGCGCGCACCACACGCGCGCACCACACGCGCACTCATACGCACACACTTCGTTCGCTGCAATGGCAAGGAAAAATGCGTTATCGTGCGAAGGTTATCAGGGTGACCTGGAACAATGTGGACAGACTACGGTACCTTCACGTGATATGCACGGCACTGCTGGCGGCGCAGACGAATCCCTCCACTGTCAGTTCGCCGCTGCGCCGACGGACGTATGCGTCAGCCGCGACCGCACGACTGATGCGGCGGCTGCTATTGAGCCTGAAGGCAGTGACTTAAAATCCCAACCCCGGAGAACTGGCCGGCGGGGGAGCCCAGCCGTACGCCTCGAGCACTCACTATGCCGGCACCGGCGTTCTGTGTATCTTCCATCCAGTGCGCGACCGGAGCCTGCCGCTGCGCCAGTAAGACTGAGTCGGCACCGTCGGGGATAGATGCTGAAAAAAAAAGGGGCGGCAGTGGTTTTACGTGTCGCGAGAACCGCCGAGTTGGTACCGACCACGGCGGCACCCAATCACAGCGAGCCACCTATCCCAATATGGAAGGAAGGAGGAGGCATTTCGATCGTCACAGCCACACGGCTGGAAAGTCATTGTCGCACACGCACACACGCACACACGCACGCAAACGCCATTGTCCCTCATTCACCCTCTCGCTAACGCATGGCATGAGACAGGGGACGCGTTTGTGAGCAGCTCTAACAGTGTCGGAGATTTTATTCGGCTTCGCTATTCTCGATTTTACTGTTCGCGCGTTTGCCGATTCGAATTTCCAACCTATTCCTCGGGGCGCATCGCGTCTCTCAAAGCGCTCTCTCTTTAGGGCACGCAAGACATGCTATTGTAGCTGTTCGCAAGGGCGCCAGTGGGCGCTCAACAGTGCCCCCTCACGTACCCGTGGGGAGGTGTGATTTTTATACATTTGCACCCTCGTTTGTGGGTCAGCGCAAAGATGCGCGACGGGCTTCTCTCCGTTGTTGCTGTAATGGCGGCTGTGTGCGTGGTCCTTCCCACGGGAACGCGCGCCCAGTGCCCCTCTGCGTGTTCGTGCACGGGTAATGCGACGGCGGGGTTCGCGATCACCGCGTGCGCCTTCTCCAACGGACTCATAACATTGTGCGTGAGGATGAACGACCGTCGGTTGTGTCAATGCAAGCGCTTTTGGGCGCGGATGCTCTGCGTCTTTGTGTGTGTGTGTGTGTCTCTGTGTGTATATGTCTGTGTGTGTGTGTGTGTGTGTGTGTGTGTGTGTGTGTGTGTGTGTGTGTGTGTGTGTGTGTATACGTCTCTCTCTCTATGTGTGTGTGTCTGTGTGGTGTGTGTGCGTGTGCGTGTTGGTCTCACGCGCACGTGTTAATTGGACAATTGCGCTGATATTTCGCCCAGGGATTTGTCGTCTCGGAAGATTCTCTCAGTGCCGCCGGGCATCTTTGACAGCCTAACGAAGCTGACGCTGCTGTGAGTGTGACCGTAGTGCGTGATCGCTCTTGTAGTGCGCGGACGTGCTTGGGCCTCTTGCGCGTGTGAGAGCGCTCTAGAATTTGTATGTATGCGCGCGGAAATGGTTGTATGTGTGTGTGTGTGCATGCGTGCGTGCGTGCATGTGTATGTGTGTGTGTGTGTGCGTGCGTGCGTGCGCGCGTGCGTGCGTGCGTGGCTGCGTGGGTGCGTGTGCGTGTGTAGTGTGCGCCCGCGTGTGGGCGCGAGGCCCGTGGCATGCGCTCCCTCACGCGCGGTAATATGCGCCCATTTTTTCGAATTCGTTCGCTCGATTGAACTCAACGCGTGCGCCATGTGCTCTCGTGCGCAGCGACCTGAGTTTCAACAACTTGACATCGCTTCCCCCTGGGATCTTCGACCGGCTGGGCTCGCTTAAGACATTGTGCGTGCGAAACGTCTGCTGCTGTGGGACCCTTTGCTTTTGTGTGTCACCAGACTCGTGCGACTTACTTCGAAGTTCCACTACATTTCATATACACACACGTTGACAAACACAGACACACACGCACACGGACACGCACACGCACACACTCTCTGTTGATGTGTTTCCAACAGCACGTACTCGACCTCTTCCCGACTTCATGCCCTTAACTCAGCACCTCCAATGCGGCCCCTGCACTTCATTATATTATTATTGTAACGTGTACGTCTCTCCTCCTCCCTCGGAGCAGACAATTGCGGTACAACAGACTCTCCTCTCTTCCCGCTGGAGTGCTCGACGGACTCGGAAGCCTCCAATTCCTGTGAGAACATCTGCCTGTCGTCGTGTGCGTGCTGCTTGTGTGTGTGTGTGTGTGCGCCGGCCTACGCCAAAGCCTCGGGATGAGGAGCAACTGGGTTCTAGTCGCGTTTGAACTTGTTCGTTGTTTGTAACGATCTTTCTTCTTTTTCTCTCTCTCTTTTTCCTCAGCGGCCTTGGTTCAAACAATCTAACAACGCTCCCCGACGGATTGTTCGACAAGTCGTCATCCCTCCAGATGCTGTGGGTCGTGTGTGTGTGTTGTGTTTGTTTGTGTGTTTGTTTGTGTGTGGATGTAGGTGTGCGTGTGTGTGTGTGTTTGCGGTGGGTACTGTTACGGCAATGGACTGCTTGTGTTGCGCTTTGTTTGATTGTATTTTAAACCTCCGTCTGCGCCATCTGTTGTAACACACATGCGCGCACAGTTACTTGGATTCGAACCGGCTTTCGTCGCTGCCGTCCCTTGCCAAGCTGTCCAATCTTCTCTACATGTGAGTTTGGACACGAAGGTCTTATGGAAGGCAATCGTGTTCGCCCGCTGCGCCACATGCGGTGTGCACGACGTGCATTGTGTCCCTCACATTTCTTGCAACACACACTCTCACGCGGAGACACTCGCGCTAGCACGTATGCGCACGCACACACATCGCACATGCGCGTACGCGTGTACACACACACACACACACACGATGTCGTCCTCACCGCCTTTCCTCTCTACAGCGACATGACCAGCAACAGAGTGGCTTCTCTCTCGGCCGGAATGTTCGACAACCTTGTCTCCCTCACTTACATGTGAGTGGCGCTCTCTGGGAACAGGGCATCGGCACACGGAATCCCTGTGAATAGGGCATCGGCACACGGAATCCCCTGCGCTTACGCAACCGCCTCCCTTGTGTATTGCGTGTTGCTCTGCGCGGTGGCTAGATGTCTTCAGAAAAAGTGAGTTAAGACGCCAGTAGTGGGCCAATGCCTGCTGACACTGCGTTTGTGCAATCCGCTCACACAGGAGCTTCCAGCGCAACTTGCTCACGACCCTTCCCCCGCGGATTTTCGATTCGCTGAAGAATTTGACCGATCTGTGCGTAATGCATAGTAACGCACTTCATGGTGCACCCTTGGCTCTTTTCGCACGCACGCACACGCGCACACACAACTTATTCTGTCTCTATCTCTCTTTCACTTTTGCCGCCCTTTGCGGGACAATTGGTGTTTGGAACTGTCATTGGAGGCTCCCATTCCCTCATGTTTCGCGCTTCACTGACACCTTTTTTCCTTCCGTCGTCCGCAGTGACTTGGAATACAACTACTTCCGCGCGCTTCCCTCCACCCTCTTCTCCAAGACCATTCTCGTCCCGTCCGGACTGTGGGTAACACACAGCAGCTCGTCAGTGACATTTTAGCAACACGCACACACACACAGCGTGGACCCATTAATGTGAGGCGCGTGTGCATAGCACCTCGTACGCTTTTTCACCTAACACACATGCAATACCCGCAGCGACCTCTGGGGTAATCCAGGTTCCAAGGGGGATCTCTGCGCAAACGCCTCCAGCCACTGCGTGTCCCCCACGTGCGCCACGTGCTTCTGTGCCGACAACTTCACCGGACCTGCGTGCGCGACGCCGTGCGCTCCCGGATCGTACGGTCCGGACTGTCTCTGCGCCTGCCAGAACGGCGCCGTGTGCGACCTCTACACCGGGACGTGCCTGTGCGCACCGGGGTGGTCGGGCGTCAAGTGCGACACGGCGTGCGCCGCGAACACATACGGCTCGAACTGCTCTCAGACATGCAGTTGCCAGAATGGCGCTGTGTGCAACCGATTCACCGGCTGCAATTGCACGGCGGGGTGGATGGGCGCGTCTTGCGCAACGCCCTGTCTCTCCGGGACGTACGGCGTCGGGTGTTCGCAAGCGTGCGTGTGTCAGAATGGTGCGTCGTGCGACCGCTTCAATGGCAGCTGCACGTGTACCGCGGGATGGAAGGGCGCCGTCTGCGACGTTCCTTGTCCGGACGGAACTTACGGGAGTGGCTGCGTGCTGACGTGCACGTGCAACAATGGAGGAAAGTGCAACGCGGTGACGGGGATATGTAAGTGCGCGGCGGGGTGGATGGGTCCCTCCTGCGACGACGCGTGTCCCAACGGGCAGTATGGCACGAATTGCGCCTACTCGTGCGTCTGCAAGAATGGCGGCACGTGCGATCGGGTGACCGGAGCGTGCGTGTGCGGCGACCAGTGGGACGGGTCCGCCTGCGAAGTGCCGAAGGTACCACCGAGGCCCAACGCTGTCGTGTTGTCGATGTCCTCTCGCGTGATTGAGCTGCGGCTTTTTGGCGCGAACGACACGGCGGCGCGTGGGCTGCTGTACGAGATTGAGCGCATTGGATGTCCGCTCGTGGAGACTGTGATGGTGCGTATGTGCGTGCCTGCGTGATTGTGCACGTGTGCGTGCGCGTGCGTGGACAGGAATGTGCATGGGCATGTCTGTGTGTGTGCGTGTGCCTACGTGTGTGCGTATCGTGCGTGCGTGCGTGTGTGTTTGTGTGTGTGTGTGTATAGAGTGGTGCGCTCACGGGTGTCCATTGTTCCTCACACCCAAACCCCTCTTACTCTTCACGCAGATGAACGGCACTTCCCTTGCGACCGGCATCTTCAACGACAGCCGCAGCCTCCAGCGCAACCAGCGTTACGCCTACTCCATCCGCGCTTACAACCTAAACGACCCCACATTCCACACGGTCTCCCCGGCAATCACGCTTCCCTTTGTCACCGCGAGCGGCGTCGACCGTCCGGACAGGCCCTCCTCGCTCATCGCCGTTCCCACGCTCGACACGGTCAACGGCGTCTCCGCAGTGCGCCTCTCGTGGGTGTCGGACGACTCGAGCGGGCCCATTCTCTCCACGCGCATCCTGCGGAGCGACAACGTGTCGGTGCTTATATCGCAGGACGGGTCGTACGTCGACGTCAACGTACAGCCGAAGTGGACGTACACGTACACGGTGTGGAGCAGAAATCCGTACGGCGAATCGGACCCGAGCCTGAACGTCACCGTCGTTACTCTGGACATTACAACCTTCGGCAACACGGCCCCTTACGTCACGACTTCGACTACGTCCGCGGGAGCCATCGCGGGTGCGGTCGTGGCGAGTATAGTCGGTGCTGTCGCTGTCGTTTTGGGCGTGCTCTACGTGCGACGGCGAAAGCGAATGGCGGAGAAGGAGGCCATCGCGCGCAGCGAACTCGCCCTCATCGACACGGTCGTGCGGAGGCCGGAGATTGTGGACCTGGAGGTGGCGAGCGACCGCGTTCGCACGCACGCGCGGATCGGCGAGGGAGAGTTTGGGGAAGTGTTTCGCGGCGAAATGGAGGACATGACCGGCGCGCGGAAGGCCGTCGCCCTCAAGACGTTTAAGGTGTCGCCGCTTGCGCCGGTGGACGCGCTTCGCTCGGCACGCAGCGCGTTTATGGCCGAAATTGACTTGATGCGCACTGTGCCTGCGCACCAAAACGTGGTCAAGCTGCTCGGCGTTGTGACGCAGGTGTGTTTTCGCTTGTGTGTCTGCTGCGTTGCACTGCGAGCACTTCCTTCTCTCTCAGCCTCTAACCTTGAGTCTACTGTGGGTTTAACCGAGTGCTGCGTTGCATTGTGAGCAGCGCTTCCTTTTGCGACTCCTATAACCTTTGAGCTTGAGTCTAAAATGCGCTTGTGTTGTGTGTCATATACTTGTTTGAAACTCAAGCCTTTGGACTTCAGTCTGCGTGTAACAAAATGGCGCACGCTCATGCATGTATCTCGACCCACAGAGCGAGCCCAACTGCATGATCCTTGAGTTTGCGGCTCACGGCGATCTCAAGGGCTATCTCGGCAAGTCGAGCGAGAAGGAGCTCGGTGCAGCCGATCTCTTGTGCTTTGCGCTGGACGTGGCGCGCGGAATGGAACACCTCACGAAGTGCCAGATCGTGCACAGGTGTGTGTGTGTGTGCGCGCGTGTGTGTGTACGTGTACGTGTGTGTGTGTGTGTGCGTGTGTGTGTGTGCGTGTGTGTGTGTGTGCGTGTGTATATGTGTGTGCGCCCGCTTGTGTGTGTGTGCGTGAATGTGTAGAGTAGCAGAGATGAAATATACCAATGTGTGTTATTAACAACGCTGTGCCCTTTATCAGAGACCTTGCGGCTCGCAACTGCATGGTGTTCGCGGGCCCCCGTCCCCCAAATAAGGAAGAAGCGCGCTGGTCGCTTAGCCCAAAGGGGCAAGTCATTATCAAGGTCGCCGATTTTGGCCTTTCGAGGGACACGAGCGCGGGGGTGGGCTGCCGTTTGTGTCACTCTGTCCCATCATACTCTTATCTCTTGCGCTCTCTCTATGATTTGGGCTGATTTGAGACATCTCGTGTTGGTCGCGGGAATGTGTTCCGTTTTCTTATGCGTGCAAATGGACTCACCGAGTGCTCCAATGCGCAATCGTGTCTATTCGCACGTCGCGCGTGCAGGATTACTACAACGCCAAGACTCGCCGTATGCTGCCGGTCAAGTGGATGGCGCCAGAGTCGCTCGAAAAGCGGGTCTTTACTCACGCGTCAGGTGTGTATTCCATGTGCGCACGAGTGCGTCTCTTGTTGGCGCGCGCACTCACAGAAATACGCATAAGACAGCGTACACACAGTCGTTAAACACACGCGCATCTCTATAGTTGAAATCTCTCGCCGCCCTGAGTTTGCCCATCTCGTGTTCTAATTCTCCAGCCACGTGCTACCGCTGACAACCGCACACCCTGCGCAGACGTGTGGTCCTTTGGCGTTGTTCTGTGGGAGTGCTTCAGCTGGGGCGCAAAGCCCTACCCCGGCGTCGAGAACCACGCCGTTCTCGAATACCTCCGCGAGAACAACCGCATGGCCTGCCCCCCGATGTGCCCGCAAAACGCCTACGCACTCATGGAGATGTGCTGGCGGCGCCTCCCGGAAACGCGCCCGCAGTTCTCGCAGATCGTTCTCCAGCTGCGGCGAATTCTGAGCGGCGGGGAGCGGACGTTGTCCGTGTCGTCCGGACAGGAAGAGGCCGAGGCTGTCGCGGGCGCGGTTGCGGCTGCTGCCGAGTCGTCGATTGCGAGCCCTTACATTGAGACCATTCCGGAGTCTGTTGCGTCGGTGTCGTACATGAACTGAGCGTACGGCTGCTAGTTTGGTACGACTGGCACCCACACACGCTGTGGATAAATCGGAAATAACGACACATTTCCGTGCGAAAGTAGGGTTCGATTGGCGACATGCACCAGCCAAGGGCCAACACGCAACCGTGTGTGAGATTGCAGTGAAAGTAGGGTGTCGCTGAATTGTCTCCACGCATACGCACTAAGGAAGCAACGCGCAAGTGTGTGCGCAGATTGACGTCGTAAATTTAGAGAAACGCATTCATTTTCTTCCATAGAAAAGTTAACGTTGACTATAGCGGTGCCCGCCCGCCCTCCATGCACGCACGCTTGTACGGGTTGCGCACAGCCGTCACTGCCTCTGCCGATCGCGCGTCCCCAGCGCTGCCTTCCGAGCCTGCTTTGCCACACACCGCCGCATCCGCACCATCGTTGCACAGTCGTCTTTTCCGACGGTACGGATTCTCCGACGCTTCCTCGTCACCCGCGCTGCGCGCAGCGGCGCCGGCGAGCGGCAATTGCGCGGCCGAGTTGGCGACCGCGTTTCCCGCCGGCGGCACGTCGGATACGAGAGCGGACCGCTTGTACGGATTGGCGCCTTCTGCAGTTGCGCCCGCACGTGGGCTCGGCACAGCGCTTGTGGCGCTGTGAGGTCCACCACTCTCTGCGACTCGAGCTTCCAATTTTGCCGGCGATGGCGTCGAATCCTTGCGGCCGAGGCTGGGCGACTTGTAAGGGTTGAACGAAGGTGGGAGTTTGCGGTGCGGTTCGTCCGGGCGCTTTTCCGCACCCGCGAGTGATGTTGAATGGAGTGTGTGGGTCACGGGGGCGGGAGGGGTATGCTTGTAGGGATTCGCGCCTGTTACAATGCGAGAGACCACACGTTAGAGCTACGTTGAAGCGACGACAATGCTCATGCCTCGGCGTGCGTTAAATTAAACGGGGCATTCCATAACGTGCTGGAAGAAAATACACAATAATAATGTGGTCGGCCTCGCTCACCTGCTGACCCTGATGCAAGCGACGGCGATATCGACTGAGCGGGTGCGGGCGCACGCGTCACTCCATGCGGAGGATTCGCGACTAATGCACCTCCTTGAGGGCCACTGACGGGGCTGTGGTGGATAGCGACGGTAGTCCCGTGCGCGTGCGAATGCGGAGCGGGCGTTGCTGCGGCTGTCGCGACAGGTGTGGACTGACGGAGCGCGGGCGGCAAAGCGGGCGAGAGTGCCTTCGTTGCGTCTGCGCTGCGGACGTTCTCCACTGGCGGCGCAGTACCAGCGATGCTGTTCGCTGGTCGCGGGGCGGCCACCGTCGGCGAGTCACTTGCACTTGAAGCCGTGACACCGACCGCTGGGACAGGTCGCTCCGAGAACGACGCGGGCACCACCACACTCTCGGACTTGCCAACGGCCGCTGCCTCCGCCGTGCCAGGGACCAAAGGAGGAGCCGAAGTCGCCCTATCCGTAGAAGGGCCGTCGAACGTAAACCCCGCCGACTCAAACGCGAGGAGGGCTCTGTTGGAGCGGTAGAGGGACTTGTCGGCGCCGTCGTCGAGCGCTGGACCGCCCGTGAGGCCGCACTTCCCGAGGACGTCCAGCTTGGCCTTCAGCATCGGCCAGATGACGTCATCCACGGTGCCCTTGGCGAGGAGGTAGTGGACACTCACGTCGCTCTCTTGACCGATGCGGTGCACGCGATCCTCCGCCTGCGCGCGCATGACGAAAGGGGTTGAGAGAGCAGCATTGAGAAACAGACAATGTCATTGACACGTACGTCATGATGGTACCTCGTAATGCATTCGGCTACAGTCGAGGGCACAAGGCACGCGCACATGTCCACATTCGAACACGCACACCTGGGACTCAGGGACCACAAGACACGGCACGAGCACACAAATGTCCACAGTGGAACACGCACCTGCAGCAGCACGCCAGGATTCCAAAAGAGCTCGGCAAAGAGAACGAGTGCGGCGGCCGTGAGTGTAAGCCCCGCGTTCGCCGCCGTGATTGAAAGAACAGCGACGCGGACAGTTGCATCGGACTGGAACCTGTGCGAAGGGCAAAGAGACAACCCCGTTAGAGCTGCGCAAGGACTGAGGCACGTAGGAGCACCTCTTCTGCAAGACAACGATAACTCGCCTGTCGCACGCCTCCTGTCGCTTCTCGGGGTGCGTCGATCCGTCGATGCGAATGTAGCCGACGTGTTTTCTGCGGGTCAAGGGGAACGAGATGGAGGGGTTGTAACGACCGATGCATATGGGCAGAAGACATTGTCGGATGTGCTCGTCCACGTATACACACAGTCGCAAAAAAAAAAAAACACGAGTGCAGGCACCCGAAGGAAAGTGAAAACGCATCCGACAGCACACTCGACACACGCAACGACGCCGCGCGTGCGACCCACTTTTCGAGCATCGATTCGATGGCGTCCAGCATGTCCCGGTGGTGCGCAAAGACAAGGAACTTGTATACGCCCTCGAGAAGGTCCGCGATGTACTCACACACACCGGCGCGCTTTGCCGCTGACGTGTCGGCGTAGAGCTCCAGCTGCGCGCAACAAGCGCCAGCATGTGGGTCAGAGAGACGAGTACTGGCAAAACAACTGAACGCGGAATGCCCGTTGCGAGCACGAGTAACAACATAGATGTGCAACACTAAGCCGATGATGATTCACACCGATGGAAAAGGTAGTTCAACTAATGTGACTCACACACATGCCATGCGCGCGCCCATACGCACACACGCAGACGCACGCACAACCCGCCACACACACACACACAAGCCCCGCCACACACACACATACACACACACACACACACACACACACACACACACACACACAAGCCCACCGCACACACACACACACATACACACGCACCACGCACAAGCCCCACCCACACACAGCAAACACACACACACACACCCGGCGCACTCACCTGCATCTTCTTCCGCACCGACTCGTCCTTCTGCGCCGACATGCTCTCGATCCCCTTCGAAATGCTCTTGACGGCGCTCATCGAAGCGGACAGGTACACCTGCTTGCGCCCCTTGGCGGGAAGCTCCGAGAGCACCTCCGACTTGAGGCGACGTATCATGACCGTCTCCCGAAGCACGAGCGAGAGCTCGGCAAGGTTGCTAGCGCCGGAGAAATCCCATCCAAAGTTGTTGCGCACGCCCGCGCAATAGCTGCGAGGGGAGGCGCAGAGTGAGCGCAAAGCTAAGGGCCCCAGTGTAACGTCAACAACATGTGATGGTAGTGAATAGTACACTTGCGTACGGAGGCCATAGGGCAACACACAACAAAGAAATGGCACAACGGCACTGAGCAAGGCAGTCAAATGCGTGGAAACCACATCGGTCTCAACGGGAAATTGCGCTTCGGGTCAGCTCAAGGCATTGACGGTTGTCCATCGACTCCTTGAGAAAGAGAAGAAAAGGTCGTCCCGTGCGGCACTCACCGCACACCAAACTCGTGCGCCGACGGAAAGAGGGACGGACGCACGGCGGTGACCTGCGTGTACAGCTCGATGGGCCGTGACAGCGCCGGTGTGCCGGAGAGGAGAATGGCGCGCGTTGCCTTTCGCAGCAGCGGCACAATCGTCTTTGTCCGCGCCGCCTTTTGATTCTTGAGAAAGTGGCTCTCGTCCTGCGGCAGAGCGCCAGGCATGGGAGCGTGTAAATTCCTGTGCGTGTGTATGTGTGTCTATGTGCGCCGCGTACGTGTGCGCATGTGCTTATGTGTAAAACGTGGTGCGTGTGGGTAAATCGCGCGTGCATGCGTGCATGATGGCCACACAGCCGTGTCCACACGGTGCAAAGCAGAACACCCACCGCAATGATGACGTGAAAGCGCATTTCCGCGAGCTGTTCGTGCATTCGCGCGGCCAAATCGTAGCTGAAAATGAACACGTCGTGCGATTGTCGCGAGAAGGTGTCCTTCGCCGACATCACCGTGAGGATGCGGTCGGGGTCGACGCTTGATGGGAGCCACCGACGAATGGCCTGTGTTCACGCGGAAGTAACAGAATAAATCAAACCGTGGTTATACGCGTCCGGCCCTACAACCGGCGGGGCACTGCACTCATCATATATACACGGACGCGCACGCACGCACGCCCTGACACGTGCCCACAGACGCCCGTTCATACACTCATGCATACAGGAGCTCACTGTTCCGCACATATACCCGGCACACCGGCACGCACCTCTGCCCACGTGAGCCGCACGGACGATGGCGTGATGATGAGAAGCGGCCACTCTGCGCGGTAGAAGGCAGCCACGCAAATGGCCTGGACTGTCTTGCCCTGCAATAGAAATGGCGACAAATGGGATTGCACGTCGAATGGACTCACTTTCTTCGTGTGTGTTTGTGCCCGCTCTGCACGTGCGGGGCTGGCGGACAAAACGGGGACCCACCAGACCCATGTCATCGGCGATGAGCACGCGCCCTTGTTGTCGAATGGCAAATCTGCGCGACAAACAGAAGTCAGCTCGCTCACAAGGTGAAGGGTGGGGTAGGAGGGAGGAGAAGGAAGAAACGGAGTGGGAAACAAGCGATGCACACCACAGTTACCATGTAACACACATCCACGCGAGTTCCAAACAACAGGACGCATGGTTCAACGGCGCGCAATCACCCACTCGACGCCCTGCTTCTGGAACGGCTTGAGAGCTGACACAAGCGTCGAGTCAATGGACGTCAGCCGCGGCGCCACTTGTGCCGCTGCGATCGGCCGCTCTGCAAACAGCGCCTGCACGACGGTTGCGGGGATCGTCTCGACCTCAACGCCCTCCGTCTCCTCGCGAAGGAGTCGTTCTGCGCATAAGAGTTGTTCGACCCATTCTGGTGACTCGTGGCAATAGGACTCTTTAAAAGGCAAAAGGACGCTTGTGCGTAGTCACAGAGTTCGTGGAGGTTGTTTAGGGGGGCGATAAGAGGTGTGCGCGCACACAAAATGGGCGACGGAGCATGAACATGCAAGCAGAGAGAAACGGGCGGCCACTCACTTAGCGAGGCATAGTGTTCCGCGGGGAATGTCCAGGCGCGCAAGTCCTTCTCTGCACAACAATTGCACGCACGTCACGTTTTTTGTATCATATCAGTCGCGGCTGTGGTGCTGCATGCATCTATATATACGACGCATTCACTCGAGGATTAACGAACGGAACCTACACACACCCATGCACTCGCAATAAAAAAAAGAAGCTCAAGCGGTACACGCCACGCACGCGCGCGTACGCACACTCACAAACTCTCGCTCACGCACACACACAAAGACACTGACGCACTAGTTACCCACCAAACCGGCCTCCAGGAATTTGCCCGTACACCTCGTTGAGAACTCTATTGAACGGCGCGTGCGCCGCAAAGCGCGTTCGCGAGAGAAGCTCAAACTTGACCTGGGCAAACGGACACACCGTCCACTTCTTGCGTGCAACGGCGCTGGGAGGTCCTGTGACCACCGGGCACACGGGTGCACCTGTGGTATATCGAGGAATTGGCAATACGTGTGGGTGAGTTTTTTAAGCAGAAGCCATATTTCGTGTAACTAGAACAACATGGAGAGATCTCACGCGCGCGCACACGAATATCGCACAAAAGATATCAAGTCGCACAATGCCCTGCGTCACCCTCAGCGCACTCGCAACGCGCAACGAACGGTCACGCGCCCGTGACAGGTCGAGTGCTAACAGAGAGAAAAGCCTCTTGCATACCCCTACAAACCGCATTATCTCCACTCATAATACGACGCTTCAGCAACAACTCTCCCTTCACACTTCACTGTTAACAATGTACGCAACCCACACAAGCGCCACACGCACCTGACACGAGGTCATGTCCCACTGTGCCCAGCCTGACGACAGTCGCGCTCTGCCCATCGAAAGCCACTTGCTGCTTCTGCGCCACAGCGCCGTTTGCGCACGCAAGAGCCTCCGCGCGTCGTCGCTGCTCGAGCCTCTCGAGGGCGGCGCGGCGCTTCTCCTCGATGATTCGCGCCTGTTCGTCCGAGAGCCCAACAGGGGCAGCCGCACCGGTGGGCTCCATTGGGTGCGTCCTTGCAAAAAGACAACACGTGAAGAGGGAATAGGGCACTACGCGTTGGTGGAGGGCCCGCGCGGGCTCATCTCAAGCTAACGACGTGCTGACGCATCGAACGGTGTAGTTTAACTCATTCTGCTGACGATGTGTTTCAAACCATCAATTGCTATCGTACGCTTCGTTGCGCCCTTGTGTCGTGTCCATTGGCATGCTGTGCGTGGTGTTGTGTTGAAGGAATGAGACAGAGAAAAATAGGGTTGCGTGTGCTGGCTTTGGGAGCCAATTTTTTTGCCGGTGACGGAGTTGGTCTTTCGTTTGTTCAAACGTGTTACACCGTTTCGCGCGCAGGATGTCGGAATTTGAGTTCCGATCGTAAATTTGCACGGCAGTCTCTCAGTCCTTTTAACCCCGCTCCCAGGGGTACCCCTGCCCGCTCCTTTCCCTCCCAATTGCGCCCTTGTCAACTTCCTACTTCTTCGCAACTTTCGCCGCCTGTGCCTCGTCTCCTCCCGCCGGCGGCTTCGCGCGCGTACTATCCGACCGGGAACATGGCCAGCAGCTGCGTGCGCTGGGTACAGCCTTTGCGCGCAGGGTACCCTGTTGTGCGTCAAAGGGCCAGGGGCATTCAAAGTTTTTTAAGACAACATGAGCCGCAGACTGTGCACAACCCAAAACGCCTCTAGCTAATGTACGTTGAAAGAGGCGGGCGGTTAATGGAAGACGTCGTACGCGTGTACGACGACGCTGTGGACGCGCGCGTGACAGTTCGCGTCGATCGTAGTGTCCACGAAACCTTCGAGCCACCACTGACCGTCCTTAAACGTCGGCAAGTCGAACACGTCGAAGCGCCCGTTGTTTATGCTGGAAGAGGTGCCTTGCGACGTCCCATACAGCCACTTGTCGCGATCGTCTGGGGCGCTGCCAATGTTGCTCCTGAAAGCAACTGCGCGCGGCGGTGTGCACGTGTTGGCCTGCCTGATCACGATACGGAATGTGCGGCGAGCCTTGGACGCAGCGCCGAGAAGTGGAATGAGGCCGCCTCCTTCGGTTGGTCCCCCGAACGATGTCGACGGAAAGAACGTCGGCAGCGTCACCCTCGTCCAGGGATCTCCTTTTGACTCCACCAAGTCAACGAACAGCGCGGGGGATCCTTCGGTGGTCTGGAGAGGGAACGGCGTCGCCGCACGCAGAATCTCGATAGTGTCATTCCGTGCGCCGAACGTGGACTGTGCGCGTGTGTGTGTGTGTGTCGG
>CALSCQ010000887.1:2726-13512 GCA_943704525.1 Pigoraptor vietnamica
GCGGTACCTGCGCGTGTTCCTGTCGTCGACGTTCCGCGGGATGGAGGAGGAGCGCGAGTGCCTCACGAAGAAGTACTTCAAGGAGTTGCGGCACCAGTGCGAGCAGGCGGGCATCTTCCTCACGATCGTCGACCTCCGATGGGGCATTACGGAGCACGCCGCCTCGAACGCCGAGACGCTGTACATTTGCCTGCGCGAGATTGACGACTCGGACATCTTTTTGGGCTTCTACGGCGAGCGGTACGGCTGGCACCAGCCCGACGGAGGCGCCACGGACGAGCTGCTTCAGAAGAACTTTGACAAGATGGCGGTGCACTACCCGTGGACGGACAACTTTCGCGACCGGAGCGCGACGGAGGTCGAGTTTCTCCACGGGCACCTCAATAACCCCCGCGCCCGCCCGGCGTTCTTCTTCTTCCGCGATCCGCAGTGGGACAACGCCATGCTGGAGCGCGTCGAGACGGACGAGGAGCGGATAAAGTACCGCGCCGAGTCGCCGTCTGCGAAGGCCAAGCTGGACGCGCTGAAGCAGCAGGTCCGCGACAGCAAGCAGGCGCACGTGTTTGACAACTACACGGACCCGGAGGACGGCGCGCGGAAGATGTACACGGTGCTGCACGATCTCCTCGCCGAGATTATTGAGAAGGCGGGGCTGAAGGCGGACAACGAGACGGCGCTCCACGAGGCGTTCATGCTGTCGCGCGCGCAGGTGTACGTCGGCGGCGACGCGTACATGGCGGTGATTGACAAGCACTTTGCGAAGGCGCGGGCGCCCCCGCTCGTCGTGGTCGGTGAGCCCGGGACGGGCAAGTCGGCGCTGGTGGCCAACTGGATCATGCGCTCGTTCCGGCAGGAAGTGGCGCCCGACGAGTGCCTCGTGTACCACTTTATGGGCAGCAGCGAGCCCAGCACTCGCCCAGGCAACGTGCTCCGTCGCCTCCTGCTCGCCCTCGCCGTCGCGCTCAACGTGAGCGGCCTGCAGCTCCCGCTCGACATCAACGACCTGCGCGACAAGGTCGCGGAGCTCCTCGGGTTTGCCGCGGCGCGAAAACTGCGCGTGACGTTTGTGCTCGACGGCCTCGACCAGCTGGAGGATCGCGACGGCGCGTCAGAGCTCCTGTGGCTTCCGGACGGGTCGGCGTGGGAGGGTCACCGCCTCATCATCTCTGTGGCAGCACACGGCGGCGCGGCCGTCCGTCGCGGCTCGAGCTTTGGGGCCGGGGGGCTGGCCAACAGCAGCTTCAACCCGGTGACTGGGAGCCTCAACCCGCTGAACCGACGGTCGTCCATGGCGCTCGTGAAGCGTCTTTCCGGCACCTCCGTGGAGGACGTGCACGGTTCGATCGAGCGACGCGTGCTGGACGCCATTGACCGGCGCGACTGGACGGCCCGACTGGAGGTGAAGCCGTGGGGCAAGGACGATCTCGCGCTCTTCATCCGCAGCGTGCTGCGGCGGGCGGGCAAGAGCCTCTCGGAGACGCGCAAGTCGCCGGACAAGCCGAGCCAGATGGAGGTGGTGCTGTCCGCGAAGCAGTGCTGCAACCCACTGTACGCGTCGCTGCTTCTCGAGGAGCTCGTCGCGTTTGGGGACTTTAGCCAGCTCGACGGGTACATCGAGCGCTGCCTCAAGTGCAACGACGCCGTGCAGCTGTTTGAGCACGTGCTCACGCAGCTCGAGACGGAGCACCGGATGGAGGGCACAAACATTGTCGAGGACGTCCTCGTGTGCCTCGCCGTCGCCCGCTATGGCCTCAGCGAAATGGAGATGCTCGACATTCTCGGCATTGAGCAGTCGCTGTGGTCGCCCATCTTTTACGCGCGCCGCAACTTTTTCGTCAAGCGCTCCGGTCTGCTCGGGTTCTTCCACAAGCAGCTCCTCACCGCCGTCGAGCGGAGGTACCTCGCGAACGCCAGCAGCAGCAAGCGCGAGCCCCTTCTCCGGCGAATGGTTGCCTACTTTTCTGGCAAGATGCGCGGGACTGAGACGGGCGTCCCGGTTGAGCAGCGCGTCGTCGACGAGCTCCCCTGGCTCCTCAAGGCGCTCAACGACCGCGACGGCATGAAGGCGTGCCTCACGAATCTGTCGATGTTCCAGCAAATGTTCGACCGCGAAAAGTACGAGCTCTTCAGCTACTGGCGGTTTGTCGGCGCGGACGGCGCGGAGATTGCGCGTCTCTACTCCGAGAGCCTCAAGGCGGCGGCGGACAAGTCGAAGTCGGCGCTGCTGTACGGACTCGTCGGGCGCTTCTTGCAGGAGTACGGCTTTCGCCTGCACGCGCTCGAATTTTTCGAGAAGGAGCTGCAGATCAGCGAGTCGGAAATGGGCGACCGCCACCCGGACGTCGCGAACGCGCTCAACAACCTCGCCGGCATCCACTCTTCGAACGGACAACACGAGCTTGCGCTGCCGCTGTACGAGCGGGCCCTCGGTATCTACGAGAACATCTATCCCGAGGACCATCCGGACATTGCGTCGACGCTGAACAACCTTGCGGCCCTTTACGACGAGGCCGGCCAGTACGAGGACGCCTTGCCGCTGTACGAGCGGTCGCGCGCGATTTACGAGGCCAAGTTTGGCAAGGACCACCCCGACGTCGCGACGGCGCTCAACAACATTGCGGGCGTGTACAACATGCAGGAGCTGTACGACAAGGCGCTGCCCCTCTACGAACGCGCGCTCGAGATCTACGAGACAAACTACGGGCTTGAGCATCCGGACGTGGCGCTTGCGCTGAACAACATGGCCGGCATGTACGACGGGCAGGGCCTCCTCGACGAGGCGATTCCGCTGTACAAGCGGTCGCTCGACATCTACGAGGCTAAGTTCGGGCGGGACCACCCAGACGTCGCCACGGCGCTCATGAACCTCGCGGGCGTTTACAACGACATGGAAGCGTACGAGAAGGCGATTCCGCTGTACCAGCGCGCGCTGGACATTCGCGAGAAGAAGCTCGGCACGGACCACATTGACTACGCCGACACGCTCAACAGCCTCGGGACCGTCTACTTCAACCAGGAGGACTTTGCGATGGCCAAGACGCTCTTCGAGAAAGCCCTCGAGATACGGGTGGCGAAGCTCGGGGAGGACGACCCGCACACGCAGGCGACGCGCGAGGCTCTGCGCGAGTGCAGTTGACGGGTGCTTCGCTTCTCACTCTTGTATTTTGTCGCACCTTTATTTTTTCGGAGGGTGCGATGCACGCGTAGTGTGCATGCGTGTATTCTCCGCCTCCTTTTCGCTATTCGCCTTGTTTTTAGTGGCTATTTGCGTGCGTGCGCTGCGTTATTGCCTCCCTCCCCTTCACCAACAATACAGCATTCACGTGACGGCACGTGACCAACCTTAGCAACCGCTAATCACGTGATCAGCAACCGCCTTCCTTATTGGACAGTGGACAGAATGCGAACAGAAGGGGCGTCCCGTCGACTGATGATTTGACGTCCTTCAGTTTTTGGCCTCGTTTCACACGTCCTCTCAAATTAAGTGCGCAACGGCAGTCAACTGGCGCCGGCATACAGAGTGCAAAAGCGCACAAGCACGCACACACCCTTTGTAACCGTTCGTAACTCGCGCGCCGTTCGCTTATTGCTGGAGGCATTCACAAGGAACAGCTCGAGAAGCTTTCGCTTCGGAGTGCCTGCAAAGGGCTGTCAATCCCCTCAAAGGCACTCGATACACGCGCGACGACCACTCGGGTGACGCGAGTCAAATCGTTCGCCCAAGCGGCCTGTGCGTGGCCATGCGGTCGTGATTGCGTGCGTCTCTCGTCGCCTCGTGACGCCGCGGCGCCATGGGGGAGCCGTCGTCGCCTTCCCCAAATGTGGGGCCTGGTGGCCTCCACGTCGGTGGTGCGCACTTGCGTCGTTCGCACACTCCCTACCGCCAGGGTGCGCTTGAGGGCGCGCGGATGGAGGGGACCGTTCCGCTTGCTGTGAGACATGGGTCGCTCCCGCGATTACCGCACGTGGGAAAGCTGCCGCCCGTCACGCTCGGAAGTATTGGGCGGAACATGTCGCTGCCCGCTTTGAATCTCGACAGGCTCAAGGCGTCGGTGGCCTTGCGCGGGTCGCTGGGTTCGCTGCGGCCAGGCAGTGGGAAGATTCGACTCGCGCCCCTCGTGAATCCGAAGAAGTCGAGTGTGGATGAGTCGCTGACAGTCACCGAGCTGCTGCTTCGGCGACTGCAGGTGACCAAGCAACGGTACCTGCGCGTGTTCCTGTCGTCGACGTTCCGCGGGATGGAGGAGGAGCGCGAGTGCCTCACGAAGAAGTACTTCAAGGAGTTGCGGCACCAGTGCGAGCAGGCGGGCATCTTCCTCACGATCGTCGACCTGCGATGGGGCATCACGGACGTGGCGGCGAAGAACGCCGAGACGCTCCTGATCTGCCTTCGCGAGATTGACGACTCGGACATCTTTTTGGGCTTCTACGGCGAGCGGTACGGCTGGCACCAGGCCATGCACGCGCCCGTCGACGAGCTGCTGCAGAAGAACTTTGACAAGATGGCGCAAAAGTATCCGTGGACCGCCGAGTACCGCGACCGCAGCGCGACCGAGATCGAGTTCCTCCACGGGCACATCAACAATCCGCGCGCGAGGCCGTCGCTCTTCTTCTTTCGCGACCCAAAGTGGGACGAGCTGTCGTGCGCGACGGCGCCCGAGGAGGAGAAATTCAAGTTTCAGGCGGAGAATCCCCAGGCGAAGCGCAAGCTCGACGCGCTGAAGGACCGCGTGCGGGCGAGCCGCGAGGCGCAGGTGTTCGACAACTACATGGACCCCGAGGACGGCGCCCTCAAGATGTTCATGGCACTGCGCGAGCTGCTGAACGAGGTGATCGAGAAGAGCGGTCTCGCGAACAACGACAGCGACGCGGCGCTGCACGAGGCCTTCATGCTCTCGCGCGCCCAGGTGTACGTCGGCGGCGACAAGTACATTGCGACTATCGACGCGCACTTTGCGCAGAACAACGCCAAGCCGCTCGTCGTGTCCGGACTTCCCGGCATCGGAAAGTCGTCGCTGCTGGCCAACTGGATCCTCAAGCACTACCCGAACGGGCAGGTCGGCGAGAACGAGTGCCTTGTTTACCACTTTATCGGCAGCAGCGAGCCCAGCACGCGTCCGGACAACATTCTGCGGCGTCTGGCGTCCGGTATCGCGAAGAGCCTCGCCGTCATGGACCCGCTGCCCCTCGAAATTGAGCGGCTGAAGGACAAGGTGTGCGAGTACCTCTTCCTCGCGGCGTCGCGCGGCATTCGCGTCACGTTCGTCCTCGATGCGCTCGACCAGCTCGAGAACAGGGACGGCGCGCTCGATCTCCGGTGGCTGCCGGACTCGCGCGTGTGGTCGCAGGTGCGCTTCCTCGTGTCGCTGTCGACGCCGCCACCCATTCCGCCGCCGTCCGCGGGCACGCCGGCGCCGGTACCGCTCGGGACCAACCCGCTCGTCCCGATGCACAACATCGCCGAAGTGGAAGGCAGCAGCGCCAATATTTCGCAGCCGACGCCCGCGGCCGACGGCGAACCCCCCGTGCAGCCCCGCCCGCCCTCGCAGCCGTCCACGAGCGCGTCGGGCAGCCGGCAGAACAGCGGGCGGAGGGCGAGCGCGAGCGCGTCTGGCGCCGACGCCGACAAGGCCGCCGCACCGCCGTTGCACAAGATGAATTCCGGGACGCGCATTGGGGCGCTCGGGACGACGCTGCACGCGACGATGCAGGACCTGTCGTTGAGCGAGGAGCGCCGCTGCTGGGACGCCGTCGACCGGAAGGGGTGGACGGACCGTCTGGAGGTGATGCCGTGGATCCCTGACGAGGTCGCGGTGTTTGTGCGGACGGTGCTGAAGCGGGCGGGCAAGAGCCTGTCCGAGACGCGCAAGGACCCGGGCACGCCGAGCCAGATGGAGACGATCGTGAACGCGCGCCAGTGCTGCAACCCGCTGTACGTGTCCCTTCTCATGGAGGAGCTGTGCGCGTTCGGCGACTTTGACGAGCTGGACGCCCAGATTGCCCAGTGCTTGCAGTGCCAGGACCCCGTCGCCCTCTTCCAGCACGTGCTCAAGGAAGTGGAGCGGGAGCACGCCGTGGGCGAGCGCAACATCATCCAGGACGTCCTCGTGTGCCTCGCCGTCGCCCGCTACGGCCTCAGCGAAATGGAGATTCTCGACATTCTCGGCATTGAGCAGTCGCTGTGGTCGCCCATCTTTTACGCGCGCCGCAACTTTTTCGTCAAGCGCTCCGGTCTCCTCGGCTTTATCCACAAGCAGCTGCGCAGCGCCGTGGAGCAGCGCTACCTCACGGGAAAGGAGTCCGGACGCGTGCTCGCCCGCATGATGGCCAATTACTTTGCCGCGAAGCTCGACCAGTGGGTGGCGGGACCGCAGGACGCCCCCGTGGAGCAGCGCGTCGTCGACGAGCTCCCCTGGCTGCTCGAGTTTGTCGACGACAAGGAGGGCATGAAGGCGTGCCTCTCGAATCTCTCGGTGTTCCAGCAAATGTTCGACCGCGAAAAGTACGAGCTCTTCACATACTGGCGGTTCGTCGGCGCGGACGGCGCGGAGATTGCGTCATGTTACAAGGCGTCGCTGGAGAAGGTGCGCGACCCGATGTCCCTCAGCGTGCTCTACGGGCTCGTCGGCCGCTTCGTGCACGAGTTTGGCTTCATGAACGCCGCGTTTCCGTTCTTCGAGGCCGAGCTGGACATCAGCGAGAAGCTGTACTCTGCGGAGCACCCGAACGTCGCGATGGCCCTCAACAACCTCGCGGGCCTCTACAAAGACCAGGGCGAGTTCAACCACGCGCTGCCGCTGTACGAGCGCGCGCTCAAGATATACGAGAGCACGTACGGGAACAACCACCAGGACGTCGCCGCAGCCATCAACAACCTCGCCCTCCTCTACTCTGCGCACGGGCAGTACAATAACGCGCTCCCCCTCTACGAACGCTCGCTGCGAATTCGCGAGACGGTGCTCGGGGACGACCACCCCGACGTCGCCATTTCGCTGAACAACCTCGCCGGCATTTACTTTTACCAGGGCCACTACGACAAGGCGCTACCGCTGTACGAACGCTCGCTCGCGATCCGCAAGGCGAAGTTTGGCGACGAGCACCCGAACGTAGCGACGGCGCTGAACAACCTCGCCGAGCTGTACAAAGCGCAGGCGCTGTACGACAAGGCGCAGCTCCTCTACGAACAGTCGCTGGCCATTCGCGAGTCCAAATTCGGCGACAGCCACCCGAGCGTCGCGACGGCGATGAACAACCTTGCGCTGCTCTACACGGCGCGCGGCCACTTTCGCAAGGCGCAGCCGCTGTTTGAGCGGTCGCTGCACATTCGCGAGGCGCAGCTCGGCATGGACCACCCCGACGTTGCCATGTCGCTCAACAACCTCGCGTCGCTCTTCCGCAGCCAGAACAACAGCAGCAAGGCGATGCCCCTCTACCGCCGCTCGCTCGCGATCTACGAGGCGCGCTTCGGCCCGGACCACCCGACGGTCGCGACGGCGCTCAACAACATTGCGGAGCTCTACAGCGCCGAGGGGCAGCACGACAAGGCCATTCCGCTGTACCAGCGCGCCGCCGTCATCTACGAATCCAAGTTTGACGAGAACCATCCGGACCTCGCGTCGACGCTGAACAACCTCGCGACGACCTACGACGAGCAGGGACAGTACGAGAAGGCCGTGCCGCTGTACGAACGCGCCCTCAAGATTTACGAGATCAAGTTTGGGCCCGATCATCCCGACGTCGCAATGACGCTCAACAACCTTGCGATGCTGCACGAGGACCGCGGCGAGGAGGATCTCGCCATTCGACTGTACGAGCGCTCCCTGGCGATTCGCGAGCGCAACTTTGGACACGACCACCCGGAGGTCGCCGAGTCCCTCCACAACCTCGCGACGGTACTCGCGACGAAGAAGGAGTGGCTGCGCGTCGTCAAGCTTCTCGAGCGGGCCGTGGCCATCCGCCGGCAGCGCTTTGGGCCCGACCACGAGTCGACGCAGGCGTCAATGGAGCTCTACGCAGAGGCGTGTCTGCACGAGCGCAGCGGCGAGACGGGCATGGTTGCAGCCGCTGTCCCCTTGTCGCGGCCGCCGAAGCCTCGCAAGCCTGCGGACGACGGCACAATTGACGCGTCGGCCATTACAGCCACGGGCGAAATCGTCTCGTCGGCCGACGGCGACGACGAGTGAGGGCGCCGGGTCAGCAGGCTTGCCACTCGCGTCGCAAAGCTCCACCAATCCGGCTGTGTGCTTTTGCGTACAATACTGCGTTGCGTTTGCGTGTGCGTGCGTGCGTGCGTGCGTGCGTGCGACGCGTCAGTCTCATTCTATTTTCTCTAATGTATTTTCAAATAACCCAATCGGCCAGAGGCTGTGATGCTGTTGCCACACTACTCACGTCGCCGTGCACGTGCATGCGTGCGCGCGCGTGCGTACGTCTGACAGTTCTCACGCGACGCAATGCCCTGTAGCGCTGAACCCTCGACTCGCCTTCCCCTCTCCTTCGCTCTGAGACCTCGATTCACTTTAGGAGAGGCCGTCAGCTCGGACGCCCGAGATACGTTGCAATGCCCCTCAAGTCTCGGATCACGTGCGGCGCGAGTGCTTCGTCGGGCCCCGCATCCCGCTTCAACAGCAGCGCTTCCATGCCTGCCGCGCGCGCTCCTTCAAAGTCGGTGACGGCGTCGTCGCCGACATGGAGCAGACGGGTTGGTGCGCCGTTCGGTCTGACGGACGCAATACGAATGGCTTCGTGAAAGATGCGGCGGTCCGGCTTGGGAGTGCCGAAAACACCCGACGCAAGCACGAAGGAAAAGTGGCGGCGGATGCGCAGGCCGCTCAGAATTTGCTCTGCGATGAGTATGGCGCGTGAGCAGACGACGCCCAGAGCAACTGGCACACCGCGACGCACTCTCACGGTGGGAAAGCGCGCAGAATTCCGTCGCATACCCCATGCAACGGTTCACACAGATAGACACGCAGACGCGAGTCACATACCCCGCGCAACCAGCTTTCAAGATAGACGCGCACATGCGGAACAGCAAGTGCGAGCAGCATGCACACACCCAAGCGTTCGTCAAAGTTCGATATAACTCCGAGGACGTTCTCCTGCGCGAGCGACGGCAGAACTTCGCTCACTTCGGGATACACTTGCCACGCCGTCGGCTGTGCAAAAGAGCTGTACAGTGCCCCAGAGAGGCTGGGAAGGACCGCATCGACCGTCGCTGTGGGCGAATCTCAGAGGGTCAGAGACGGCCTTGTGGAGGACGATTGTTATCTGACCACGCGCACACGCACTTCCACGTGCTCGGCCCATTGCGGCGCCCACCTGCGTCAACGCCCGCTCCCACAAACGTCTCTCTCACGACCTGAATGCAAGAAGGAACAGCGTGATGCACTGTTCGTGCGACGCGCACCGCAGGACAACAGGCGGCACTTTGATCGACCCGACAATACCCAACATTAACAGACAATGGTTGCGACTGCGCCCTCCGTGCAACCGCGCCACCACAGACAGCAACACGCACCCCCACAACAGAAAAACAACCTACGACTGCGCCCTCCGTGCCTCTGCTCCAGCACTTACAGCAACACGCACCCCCTTCCACCAGTCCGCAGCACTCAACGCAGGATGTCCCGGCTGCAAGTGGCCAAAGTTGGGGTATGCGACTGACACAGCGCGATACGCCGCCCCAAAGGCACTGTTGAGGGCGATGGGATCGGCGCGGATGCCGTGCTTTTCGCCTGCTGCCGCCTGCGCACGACGTGCGCGTTCATAAGAACATATAATACGGTGGAGCCGTTCGCAGTGTTCGCAGCCGGGACTATGAGCGAATAGCATGTGATATAATGCACAGGCCACACACGGGCGCCAACAGCGGTCGCACTATGTTGCACACTCGTGGTTTGTTAGCCTTTCGTAAGCGACAAGAGGGCGACAGCGCCGAACTCGACGCTGCTGTCGGTTTGAGGGAGGCATGCGCACTTTATCTCACATCCCCACGCACACGTGCTGTGGGTCGGCGCAACACTCACATACTGCTGGCCTGGAGAGCCCGTCACGCGGATGAGCGTACCGCGCACGTCGAACGTAATGAGCGCGCGTCGCGGAAGCATGGTGCTTGTACCGAGGGAACAACGAACACACCCCGCACTGACTTTGTGTGCCGGCCGGGCTGTGGTTGCATGCGCCCCGCCATAACATCCACCCTACGCTTGATTGATGGCCGATTGTCACCTGCCGTCGGAAGTGTTTTTTGTTGAGATCTTTTTCTGTGCTCATCTCTGGAGCTGAAACCGCGTCTTTCTCCGCACGCTACGTCCTTGGGCGCGGTCGCAGGGAATGGGAATGCGCGCGGCCGCTCGGGCGGCGTCCGCAGGGGCCGTGCGTGCGTGCGCGCGCCGCACTTACTATGGGACGTCGGGCATTCTGGGCCAGCGAAAGGCGCCGGCGGTGTTCAAGTACGACTTTAGGAGCGACACCGTCACGCGGCCGACGCCCGGCATGTACGAGGTGTGGCAAGCGCGCACGCATGCGGCGCATTGGTGTGGAAGTGCGGGGATCGGGCCGTGCATGTGTGTGCCTGTGCGTGCGTGGGTGTGCGCGTGCGTGTACGTGGGTTTGCGTGTACGTGAACGTAGTGCGAGCGTATGTCAGCGTATGTAAGAGTGTGTTCCGTGTGCTGTGCGTGGCGTGAGCGCAATGTGTGGTACGCTGTGTGTGTGTGTGTGTGTGTGTGTGTGTGTGTGTGTGTGTGTGTGTGTGTGTGTGTGTGTGTGTTTCAAGCGTAACA
>CALSCQ010000889.1:0-30000 GCA_943704525.1 Pigoraptor vietnamica
CCCCCCCGCACACACACACAAACACACTCGCACGCGCACACACACGACGCACACACACTTCGCAGGGGTTCCCTTCGTGTGCGCTTCGTACTTTCTCCCCCTCTTCGTGAGCGACTGCGCATACGCACTCCTCTTTCCGTCCTTCATCATTATGGCAAACGGTGCTTCCCCACGGCCCAGCGCCGAGGAAGAGGCCGCAGGGCGCGTGACGTCACCGGACAGCCTCCCGATTTTCCGGCTCGGAAAATTCGTCACGAACAGTGCATTCCGCGCCATTCCGAAGCTCAGGGCGAAGGCGGAAAAAGAGGCGACGAGCCGTTCGGGAACGCCCGACATCGCTCCAGCGGAGGGCGTCCCGAGCAAGGAGGTGTCGCAGGCGGCGCGAGAGAGCACCTCCTCTTCGCACCACCCGCAAAGGCACGCGCCGCACGCGCCGTCGCATGCGGCATCAGCGTCGAGTCGGCGACGATGAAGCGGTCGTTTGTTTTGATGTAAGAGTGCTGTGAATGAACGACGTGCCATGGCTGTGTATGAGGCATCATGATCGGCAGTTGTCGATATGGGCTGAATCCATTGTGCGTGGATTTGCGCAGGGGGCCCACGTGCCTTAGTGGATAGGCTGCTGCACACTCAGCAGATCGGATGCCTCTGACAAAGAGAGGGGGAGAGAGGGGGAAGAGAGGGGAAGACAGAGGGAAGAGAGGTGGGGGGGGAGGGGACACTGTATGCCGTGCAATCGCCAGGAAGGCCTGTTCTGAACAGAACGGCAGGCCTACTACAGTTGGCCAGGCGGGACCGGATAAAAATGCCTCGTCGCGCACACGCTGTTCATTCCCTCTGACTACTGGGCAGAAAGAGGTGCAATACAAACGCAGAATACGGGAGCGATTGGCGAAAGAAACGCACGCGCGCACGTGACAGACAGCCGAGAATGGGACAGCGCGAACTCACGCGCTGACCTCCTCCTTCGCACGCTTGGCCGCTGGGTCGTCCGCCGGGGGTTCCTCCGCCTTCCTCTTCGCCTCGTTCACGTCCGGCTTCGGCACAGCCTTGCGCTTCACAAGAGACCCAATGTCGTTCACGACGGGCGCCGCGGCAGCAGGCACAGAGGCGCCCGTGAGACCGCCTGCCGTAGGGGCGAAGGAGAACGGAAAGGGCGCGGCACTCGATGCGTCGCTGTTGCACGAAGCGAAGGAGAAGGGGATGGGCGCGGGTTCGGCGGACGACGACGATCCGGACACGGACGACCCGAATGCGGGTGCGGCGCCGGCAGAAGACGCCGCAGCGGAGAAGGGGTTGCTCTCGGAGGAAGCGCCGAATGCACTCGCGGCGGAGCGGATCGAGTTGAGAATGGACGCCGTGTTGCGCTGGTCTTCCTTGAGCTCCTCAATCTGCGCGTTGGGCAGAGTGAGTTTGTGCCAATGCATGGGAAGGGAAGAAGACGAAGAAGAGGGTGAAAATGTGTGTGTGTGTGTGTGTGTGTGTGTGTATGGGGAGGAGGGTCCTGAACCGTCGCAACATACAACGACATGGCACAATCATGCTACGCCAAAAACGAAGCGTACACGCAACGCACCTTCGCGGCGAGATCCGCCAACAGTTCCTTCAGTTCGTTAATCTCGGACACCGCGTCGTCTCCACCTGTAGCCGCGCCACTCGCGCTCTGGTCCGTGTCCACGCCCTTTCCTTTGCCGCCGAGCGCACTCAAGAGGCGATCGCGGCGCAGAGACAGCGCGTGCGACGCGTCCTCCAGCGACTTGACGGCGTCGGCGTGTCGTCCCGCAAACTGCTGCGCGAGGCTCCGCTGGTACAGCGCCTCCGCGAGTCCGCGGTCGTCCGCGGGCAAAATTTCCGATCGTATCGCGACGCACTTTGCGAAATCTTCGTCGGCGTTGTCGAACGACTCTGTCTCGAGGCACACCTCTCCAAGCTGAAGGTGCACTTTAGCGAGCATGAGGCGGAGATCGCGCGCGTCGGCCCTTCCCTCGGCAACAGCGGCCTCGGCTTCGCGCGTGTAGATGATGCGCGCGCACTCGAGGTTTTCCCACGCAAGTTGCAAGTTCTCGACCGTCTCGTCATCCTTCGCAGGTGCAGGCGCTGTCTTGTCCGCGCTCGAAGCCCCCTCCGTTGTCTCTGCCTCTCCTTGTTGCGCGCCGTCAGTCGCACCCTCGTTCGCCGCCGCTTCTTTCTCGCCAGACGCGTTCTCTGCGGGCGCGTCCCCATCGCCCTCTTCCTCGCTGTCCTCGTCTTCGGCGTCCGCAGCCGCAGCCGCATCAGCCGCCGCACCTCCAAAAATGCCCTCGTTGCGCGAGGACGCGAGAATGGCGGCGCCGTAGTAGTAGTACGCCTCGGCACAGCGCGCGTCGAGTTCGCCGTGCGCGGCGACGAGGACCTCGAGCGCCTCCTGAAAGCAATCGACCGCCGCCGCAAATTCATCGCAGCGGAAGTGGCGCCGTCCGACGGCCATCTTCGACGCGGCGGCCTCTTCGACAGTCTCGCCCATGGTGTGCTCTTGAAACCGCGAACGGCTTGTGGAGGGTGTGTGTGTGTGCGTGTGTGCGTGCGTGTGTGTGCGCGCGTGTCGTGATGCGCACGTGCGAAACGAGCAATGTAGGTGTTGCTGTTCGCCTCGGTTAAGCGCACGCAGTGTCAGTTGACTCTCGCGTTGTGTTTTGGATGCACTGAAGTGTGGTGCGTGTGTGTGCGACGAGTTTGCGCGGGAGGGGTGTAACGAGCGCGCGCCAAAAGTTTCGCTTTCCCGCGCAACGTCATCGAGTCGTCACAACGGCAACGTCCGGTCACGTGATCTTGCGTGAGTGTGTGTGTCTGTGTACTGCGAACGAATGAATTCGCTCTCCAAAACGGCGCATAATGCCAGCGTGTTCTTCGGGTAGGAGTGCGGGAGTCGACCCGACCCAACGCCCCGCTTGCGTTGCGTGTGCATCTGGAAGAGAGGAGCGGCTGAAACGCTTGTGCGATTGTGTGCGAAGACTCGTTCAAACGTCAGTGTGACGTGTGCCACGGGGATCGAAGCCCTGCGTGTGAAAGAGAGAATTGTGCGAAGTGTTTGTGTGCGTGACGCGCGCCGCGGGCGCCATTGAGCCGTCACCATGTCGTTTCTTTCGACGGCGGCGGCTGTGCCCGTGCGCAACCAAAAGGGAGAGATTACTATGAAGAAGGTACGCAGTCAAAGTGAACGGTTTGCGCACGCACAGCTAACGCACGGGTGCGCGTTTCACATTCGCCCATGCCCCCTCGTGCATGTTTGTGTGTGCGCGCGTACACATGTGTCGCACGCCGTATGCATATTCTCATAGAAGTCCATGTTGTTATTTATGTGTACTAAAAAAGATGAACCTCTTGCGTGTATGTGCTCGATTCACATAACACACACGAGTGCAGAAGCTCGTCATCGAATCCTCACCCATCCGCGTGCTGTGTGCAGGTGAAAGTGAAGCGCTACCAGGCCGGCAAGCGCCCAGACTACGCACCAGACGAGGACTCAGACTTTGAAGAGGACGACTTGGTGTGTGTGAATGTCGTCTGCGTGCACGCGCGAATGTGTGTTTGTGCGTGCATGCACTTCGTGAGTGTGTTTGTGTGTGCATGCACTTCGTGAGTTGATTGATCTACACGCACTCGCGCTCATGCATATGCTCTTTTTGTATTGCGCTCGTCCACACGTGGCGCCTTCTTCTTACGTTCCTTATTTACTCCCTTCTGCCACTCACTCACGGACCATCCCGACGTCTGTTGCACTCGTCCACACGTGGCGCCTCTTTCGTTTTTTCATACACTCGCTTCACTCACTCACTCACTGACCATTCCCGTCGATTTCAGAGCGAGCAGCCCATTGAGCACGCGCCGTCCGCTGGCCGCGCACGTGCCCACGAGGCAGAAATTCTCGAAGTGCGGCGACCGCGGCCAAGCGAGGCGGCGCCCGCTGCGGCGGCAAAAGAGAGCTCAGATGAAGAGGAGGAAGACGTGGAGGCGCGCCGAGAACGGTGCGTTTCATTCTGCGCTCGTGAGACTATTGTTTGTCGTGTGTGCTGTGTTGGCTCACGATGTTCTCGTTGTCGCGCCAGAATGCGCCAAAAGGCGCTCCAGCGGATGCGGGAAGAAGAGCAAGAAGCTATGGAGAGGGACGAGGAGGACGCCGACGCCCAGAAGGGTGGGTTTCGTGCTTCTTTGCGTATGTGTGGTGTGTGTGTTTGTGTATGTGTGTGTCTGTGTCTGTGTGTGTGTGTGTGCGTGTGCGTGTGTGTGTGTCTGTGTGGGTGTGCGTGTGCGTGCGTGTGCGTGCGTGTGTGTGGCGCGCTTGTGGAAAAGTACCGTGTGCGCTACTTACTTCTGTTTCCATCGCCAGAGGAGAGCGAATCGTCAGAGTACGAAACGGATTCGGACGAAGAGGAAGAAGAGGACGACGTGCTCATCAAGCCGGTGTTTGTGAGGAAGGAACACAGAAACACGGTCAAGCGGTGCGTGCCAGATGTTCATCGCGTTTGTGCGTGCGTGCGTGCGTCCGCGCGCGCACATGTGTCTGCGACTGTGTGTGTGTGTGTGTGTGTGTTTGGGTTGTATTTGCGGGTGGCCTGTAGAATAGAGGTGTGTGGGGAGAGAGACGAGGAGCTTAGTTATGAGCGAGGGACTGATACTCGCCTTTCACTCGCAGTGAGGAGGACATTGAGCTTGAAGAACAGCGCCGAATCGAGGAGGAGGCCGCGCGGCAGGTCGAGCGCAAGCTTGCCGCGCACAATTTGGTCGCTGAAATTGTGAAACAGGACGCCGAGATGGAGCAAAATGGTGAAAACTTGACTTCTTTCTCGCGTTTGCAGAATATAGTGTGCGCGTGTGTGCCTGTGCCTGTGTGTGTGTGTGCCTTTATTGGCGTATATGCGCGTGTGTGGATGTATGTATGTGTTTGTGTGTGTAGTGTGTGTGTACGTGCGTGCGTGCGTGTGTGTGTGCGTGTGCGTGCGTGCGTACGCGTGCCGAAGCAGACGACCTACGTGTGCGTGCAAAGGGCCTTTCTGACAGCGCCTCTCTCTTGCGGCACCCAGCGCGCAAGGCGGAGGACGTCGACGACAACGACGAAGGCTTCGAGGAGGAAGAGTACGAGGCGTGGAAGGTGCGCGAGCTCAAGCGGATAAAGAGGGACAGGGACGAGCGGATTGCGTGAGTACCGCCATTCGTTGAGGCCGTCTGTCTCGTGTCTAGTGTGAGCTTTTTCATGACGCGTATGCTTGCGCGCGTGTGAATGTGTGTGTGGGTGGGTGTTTTTTTTTTTTGGGGGGGGGGGGGGGGGGTCTTGGTGTTCGTGCGTGTAACTGTATGCGTGTTGTGTGAATAAGTTCGTGCGTGCGCGCGTGCGTATGTGTGTGCGGAGGGCGCTGTGCGGGATGTTACGTTCCTTCGCGCATTCCGTTTACTCGCAATGTTTGTGTGTGCAGCATCGAAAAGGAACGCGCTGAGATTGAGCGCGTGCGTAACATGACCGACGAGGAACGGCGCCGTTACGAACTCCAAAACCCCAAGGTATGTGTATATATATGTGTGTGTGTGTGTGGAGCGGGGCGTGTGTTGCGCGCCTCAGATTGTGTGTGTGTGCGTGTATCTGCGTTTCGGCGTGTGTGCGTGTCAGCGTGTGTGCGTGTGCAGTGTAGTGGGGAGTGTGGCACACGTGTTCTGTTCTGAGCGGAACTGTGCGTCGCTGCCGTGAAGCCCGCCCACGCGTGCTAGCATTGACGCTTGTGATTAACATTATCCACATTACAGGAGCACAAGGAGAAGGCCAAGATGAAGTTTCTCCAAAAGTACTACCACAAGGGCGCCTTTTACATGGTACGCTCGCCTTCTTCGCGAAAGCAATGCACACCAACCCACGCGTCCACACGCACGTGCACGCGTGTAGCGTTAAGCCCGCGTGCACGCGCCATCGATACTTCCGCTTTCTTTGCTGTTGTGTGGTTGTGTGCTTGTGTGTTGACTCTTCGGCGAATGCAGGACACGGAGGACGAAGTGCTCAAGCGCGATTACCACGCGCCCACGGGAGAGGACCACTTCAACAAGGAGCTGCTGCCGAAAGTCATGCAGGTTGTGTCTGTGTCTGTTTGTGTGTGTGTGTGTGCGCGCGCGCGCGTGTGTGTGTGCGTTTTCGTGTGCGTGTTCGTGTGCGTGTTCGTGCGTGCATGCACGCTGGATGTGTCTTTCAATTGACGCCGCGTCGTTTGTCAGGTCAAAAACTTCGGTCGCGCGGGTCGCACAAAGTACACCCATCTCGCAGACCAGGACACAACACAGGTGTGTGGATGCCTCGCACTGTCTTCGCACTTGTCTTCTTTCCCCTCCTCCTCCTCCCAACACGCACACACACATACACCCGCCCACCCACCCACCCACACACCCACACACACACACACACACACACACACACAGTTGTCCGCAAGCTCTATTTTCCGTGTCCCTTCTTCTCCTTTTGTGTGTTAACGGCGGCTGCTCTCTCTCTCGCCAGGCGGACGCTCCTTGGGCGCAGGCGAACCCGGCGATGCCGCGCACAGTGCAATTGGCCGGCACAAAGCCCGTATTCGAACGGCCTTCGAGCAAGCGAAAGAGGGAAGGGGACACGTGACGAAATACAACGCCGGTATTGCGCCGTTTGGGGTGCACGCATGCACACACGCACGCACCAGACACTCGCGCGCTCACACTCACACTCACGCGCGCGCGCGCACACACACACACACACACACACACACACACACACACACACACACACACACACACACAGAGCATTGTCACTGCATCTCCTTGTTATCTCCTCCTTTGCCTCTCTGAGCGTTGAACACTTTTACGCACACGCAATTGACACGAAAAGTCGCCCTCGCGGGCCTTGGTCCGATGTATTATTCACGCACTCGCAACATCAAAAGCCACAGAGAACAAAGATACGAAGAGAACGACACGACACGGTAAGGTGAAAAAAAAAAGGTGGGAACACGCGCTCGCGATGCGTATCTCGGCGCTTAGTGTTCGTGGATGAGCACCACGCTGTTCAGTGGCGTCTCGGCAATCCTGAGCGCAACGCCGCTGACCTCCGCGCTCTTGACAGTGAACCACGGCCCGCTGTTCGGCTGCGGCACGTCGTCCGCGACAAAACCGCTCACGCCAAAGTCAACGCCACCGAACACGAGCGCCCCAAACTCGAGCGACTGGAACGGCCCGTCCGACGTCCCCGCCGCAGACACCCACTTGTCCCCGACCTTCACCGCCAGCGTCAGCTTGAGGCCAGGCGCGAGGAGCGGCGCGTTGGCGTCTTGCTCGGCGGGCGTGCCCGTCAGCCGCACGACGACGTCGTCGCCGTGGGCGTAGTCGGCGTCGACGCGCACGAGGCCGCCCTTGTCGTCGGCAGTCGAAAAGTGCGTGAGCCAGCGCGCACGGAAGGTCCGCTTGTTGACAACGTCGACGACAAACCGCGACACGTCGCCGCGGCCGCTGAAGAGAATGCCCGTGAGGTCCGTACCCGTGACCGAAAGCGACGCCGTGAGGACAAAGTTGTTGCCGAGGTTCATCGCGGGAAGGCCCACGACGGCCGTGTCCGTCTCGTGGTTAAACAGGCCGCCGTCCTCGCCCTCGAGCGCAATGGGACCCTCGGGCGTGGGCGAGTCGTACGCGGGCGCGGGAACGGATGCCGCCTTGGGTGCCCTGAGATTAACGTTGACGCTGTTGATCGTCGCAGAGTAGACGTTGACGGCGAGCTTCTTGCCGGCGAGGAAGTCGGGGACAATCGGGTTCTTCGACACGAGCATGCCAAAGTACATGAGGCCCGTGCTGTCAATCGTCGAGCTTCCAGACTTGATGTCCACGCCGTGGCGAGAGTAGATGGGCTCGGCGTTGCCCTCCTCGTACACGTCGTAATCGACAATGTTCGCGACAATGTGAAGCTTGGCGCGGTAGCGGCGGCCGTCGTTGACCACGGGCCCGTCCGTCGCGCCTAGCACCGTGTTGCCCGTGTACTGGCCCGTCTTGCCTGGGACCTTGTACGTGAGGCCGGGCGACCCGCTGAACTGAAGGCGGCCGTCGGCACCGACGAGAAGCGACGCGTAGTCGCCGGCCACGGGCACAACGTTCGGGTTCGTGAACTTGACCTCCGTGTCGTAGTACGTGACAAAGAGCGGACCGTCAGTGTCCGTCGTGGCAAACGTCACGTCGAGCGAGAAGTCGGTGAGGGCCTTCATCTTCGGGTACGCCACCCACTGGCCGCGCGGAATCACGAGCGCGCGCTGCAGCTCGCAGTTCGTGCCAGTGTAGCCGTCCGTGCACGCGCACTCGTACGTCCGCCCGGCCGTATTGCACACGCCGCCGTTCTGGCAGGGCGCCGTGACGCACGGGTCAATGTTAATCTCGCAGTGGCGGCCGACGAAGTTGGGCGGGCACACGCAGGCGCGCTCAGTGTCGCTGCTGAGACAGGTGCCGCCGTTCGAGCACGGGTTGCCGACTGTCGCGCAGAGGTCGACGGGCGTGTAACAGCGGTCCTCGAGCTCAATCTTGTCGACGGGGCAGTAGCACTCGTAGTGGTCGCGGTCGACGTTGCGGCACAGCTTCTTGCCGCACGGGTTCGAGCCGCACGGCGTCACAGACTCGAGCGCGGCAATACGGTCAGAGATGCCCTGCATGCGCGCCTGGATCGTCGTGAGGCGCGTCGTGAGCACATCGGCCACCGCGTCGCCAATGCCGTCGAGCGTGTCCTGGAGGTCGTCGTTCTGTCCAGACACCGCGTCGGCCGACGCCGCAAGCGCAGGAAGCACGTTCTTGTCAATGTCCAGAATCTGCGTGCGCGCCTTGCCCACGTCGAGCGAGAGGTCCGCAATGTCGCCGTTGAGCATGGCGAGGCGGCCCTCGATGTTCGCGACGGCGTCCGTGAGCTGCGTCAGCGCGAGGTTGAGGTTCGAGTCTCCCTTGCGGATGTCCTCGAGGTCCGCCAGCGCCTTCGTCAGCATGTCACCGTTGGCAGACACCTCATCGTTGAAGTCGCCGACCCTGGCGTTCGCCTGCGTAATCTTGTCGTCAATGTACGGGAGGGCGTCGTCCCCGGCGTCGTCCACAGAGTTGCGCAGGTTGCCGAGGCGGTCCCTGTCCGCGCCAATCTGGTCGTTCAGGTCGCTGATGCGATCCCCAAACGACTGGAAGTAGCTATCAATATCGCCCGCGAGCGTCTCGTACGACCCGCTGAGGTCGTTTTCGGTCGTCTTCAGCTTGTTCGACGCCGCCGTCACGCCGTCGGCCGCCTGCGACGCCACGTCCGTTGCCTCGTCAATCGCGTCCTGGATGACCTGCAGGCCAGCCGCGAGGACCGACCCGTCCATGCCGACGTACGTCGTAATCGCCGCAGTGTCGTCCATGAGCGCGCTTTCGGCGAGCGCGAGGCGCTTGAGCATCGGAATAATGACGAGGTTGTAGATGTCCTGCGTGCACGAGTCGCACGGCGTGCAGATGACGTACGTGTCCCCGTTATTGACAATCTCGCTGCGCTTGTACGTGAGGGCGCACTCGCGGCAGTACGGTCCGACGTAGCCCGTCTTGCACGTGCACGTGTACTGGCCGGCGACCGTGTTGTCCGTCACCGTCGGCGAGCACGTGTCGCCCTCCTTGAACGGAATGTCGCTGCCGCCAGACTTGAGGCGAACGGTGCTCTGGCCGTTGCAGTCGCACTTGAAGCACTTGTTCGCGTACGTCACGCCGTCCCGCTTGCGGGCGTCGCCGTAGTAGCCCGTCGCGCAGACGTCGCACGAGTTGTCCGGACCGTTCGCCGTGTTGCCGAGGCAGTTCGAGCAGACCTGCGTGAGGCCGGCGAGGCAGTTCTGGACGTTGGCGCCGAGGTTGATGTTTTCGTTGCAAAGGCAGTCCTTGCACGTGTCGTACTGCGTGCACGCGCCGGCAATGCACGTCGTCGGCTGGCCGTAGTAGCGCGCCGGGTTGCACGTCGTGCACTGCGCGCCCTGGTACTTCGAGTTGTCCGCAAACACCGTCGCGGCGAGGGACGTGCTCGCCTCGCACGAGCACACGGCAAACGTGTCGGCGAGCGCGTTGTTCGCGAGGATCGCGGCAATGTTGGCCGGCGTGAGCGCGCTCGGGTTGAGGACGCACTGGCCGCGCAGGGCGCCGTTGTTCTTGTGCTGACACTGGAGAAGCGTTCCGACCGTGCCGGGGGACATGAGCCCAAAGTTGCGCGACACCGTGTGACCATAGCACGGGCACGGGCGGCACGGGATGCCGAGGTCGGGCCGCCCAAAGTAGCCGTCCTTGCAGCGGTCGCAACGGTGGCCCTCCGCATTGAGCTCCGGCGGGCACGTGCACTCGGCCGTCACCTTGTCGCACTTGGAGAAGTCGTTGGCCGTCCCAAAGCACGAGTCGCGGCACGGGCGGCAGGGCTGCTGGACGACGCTCGACGTGACGAGCGGGAGGGACGTTCCGTACGCCGTAAAGACGTTGCACGCGAGCACGTCGCTCTCGACCGTCTGCGAGCGGCGGAAGAAGCCGTCCTTGCAGACCTCGCACGTGTTGAGGTTCCCGTTGTCCGTGTTCTGCCCGCAGTTCGTGCACTTGCCGGAGTTCTCCTCGCACGTCGTCGAGTGCGTGTTGCACGAGCACGGGACGCAGTCCACCTTGCGCACCGTCTCCTTCCGGCTGGCGGGGCTGTTGAAGTCAAACGTGAAGATGTCCGCGCCGCCGAGGAGCGACGTCATGATCGCGCTGGCCTTGTTGCGGCGGCGCCCGGCGATGCACGTCTCGCAGCGGTTCTCGCCGCCGTTCGCCGTAAAGTCGCCGCAGTCCGAGCATGAGCCGGTGTACTTGTCGCACTTGGTCGTGTGCGTGTAGCAGTGCGTGAGACACGACTCGCACGTCTGCCCCTTCGTGAGCTTCGTGTTGGGATCACGCGACGCCCAGTACGAGTCCTTGCACTCGGCGCAGTCGCGCGTCGAGCCGGCAAAGCCCATCGTGTTCTTCTGGCAGCGGCAATACCCTCCGTTCGGGTCGCACGCGTCCTCGCCGCTCTGCGTCACGTCGCCGTTGCCCGTGCAGTCGCACTTGCCGCTGCAAGAGTCCGTGGCGGGCCAGGGGCCATCGCCCTCGCGGTACCACGTCGGCAGGCAGAGGCTGCAGTCAAAGCCCGCCGTGTTGTCCTCGCAATCGTGGCCGTTGTAGTTGCAGTCGCCCGTCGCCGGGTTGCACTCGTTGTCGACGCTCGCCTTGTGGCCGTTGCACTCGCACTTCTTGCAGGGCTCCTTCTTCGCGGCCATCTCGGGCGTGCGGTAGTAACCCCTCTTGCACACGTCGCAGTTGCGGCCCTCGACGTTGAACGTCTCGTCGCAGAAGCAGGCGCCGCCCCACGGGTTGCACTTGGCCTTCATGCCCACGCGGAAAAAGTACTCGTCCTCGCCGCCGACGTTGAACGTCACCTCCTTCGAGCCATAGTCGAGCTGGCAGTGGTTGCACGGCGAGCAGTCGCGCTCCTTGTCCTCCGTCGCGTCGTTGCCGTCGCGGTAAAAGCTCGGCAGGCACCGCTCGCACTGCGACCCAAACGTGTTGCCCGTGCAGTCCTGCTTGTCGCCGTTGCGGTCCTTCTCGCAGTCGCCGTCCACGACATAGCAAATGTCGCGGTCCTGGTTGTCGCTGTAGTCCTGCTTGTGCGTGTAGCAGTAGCACAGCGTACACTTCTCGCCGTCGAGAGCAGTGCCAGACGAGCTGTACGCGCCCTCCGCGCACGACGCGCAGTACGGGTCGTTGACGTCGACGTTGTGCGTCGCGTCGCACGTGCAGCCGCACCCCTCGCGCGTGCAAATGTCCTGGTCGCCGAGGCGCGTCACAGAGTGGCCGTTGCAGTTGCACGCAACGCAGGGCGCAGACAGGCACGCGCCGTCAAAATCGTCGAAGCAGAGCGGGCGGCAGTAGCCGAGCAGGCACGTCTCGCACGTGTTGCCCTGCGTGAACGTGTCCGGGTGGCAGTTGCAGACGCCAGTGTTCTGGTCGCACGTGGTGCCCGTCGAGTTCTTCCACTCGCCATAGCCGAGGCCGCGGCAGTCGCAGTCCTGGCACACCCACTGGCCGAGCTGCTCGCAGTTGCCGGCGGCGTCGTCCTCCGCGCTGCACACGACCGGGCCGAAAAACTTCTCAAACATGTTCGCCATCGTCGTCGAGGGGTCGCCGGCGACGTCGACAATCTCGCCACCGTACGTTGGGTACAGGTACTGGCCGTCCGCAATTTCCTGCGGCGTGATGAACGGCGTCGTGGGCGGCGCGTTGGGCGCAGCCGCAAAGTAAAAGCCCGTCTCGCACGTGTCACACTTGTTGCCCGCCGTGCGGTGCTGGCAGTTGTTGATGGCGTCGCGTCCAATCGCCTGCGCCTGGTACGGCTGCATCGACTCCTTCGTGAGCGCAAGGTGCGAGTACGTGAGGTCGTCGCTCTTGCGCGAGCACAGGCCGGTGGCGTAGTCGCACCACTCAGAGTGCGCGTTGCACGGGCAGAAGCCAATGACGGCAAAGCGGTTGATCGAAAAGCAGCGCAGGTTCTGCGGCACGTCGCTTGACTTCGTCGGGAAGTTCTCAAACACAAGGCGCAGGTAGCGGAAGCCGAGCATGCCGGGCCGAGGGGGGCTCAGGCTGGTCCGGACATAGCCAATAACGTCGTACGTCAGCAGCTGGTTGATGAGGCACCCGAGCTGGTTCGAGCGGGGAGAGCACCCGTTCGAGTTGCCGACCGGCAGCGCAGACGTCAGCTCAACGTACGGCTCGTCCTTCGTGAGGCGCGCGTACAGCTTCGTGAGGCGCGTGCCCGACGTCGGGTCGTCCCACGCAAGGTTAATCATCGTCGTCAGAATGACTTTCGACACGGAAAACTCGCCGCCGAGGTCCACCTCAAACCGGCGGTACGTCGGGTCGTTGCCGTAGCCGTTCGTGTTCGAGTCGATGCGGCAGTTGGCAAAGTTCTGGTCAGACTCGCGCGAAACGTCACCGTAGCGGAGCGCAGAGCACTTGGCCGCGGCAAACTGGATCGTCTTCGACTTGCCGCCGTTCACAATGAACCACGACGTCTGCGACGTGATCTCAAACGTCACAGCGTCCGCCTTCGCGCCAAGGCCAAACGTAAACGTGGGCGTGTCCGTGGTGCCGCCGACCTTGACCGTCAGCCAGCGCTTCGTGGCATCCGCCTCGTACGTCGACAGCGACTGCAGCATGATGCGCCGCTCCCAAGGCGTCGCGAGGGCCGTTTGGTTGTCGGCGGCCACCGCGCGCCAGCGGACGCCGGGCTCGAGCGTCGTCGTCGGGAACATGGCAAAGATGGCCTTGTCAGAGTTCGTCGCGAGGTAGCCCGTCTCCGACGTGAGGACAGTGCAGAACGACTCGGGCGTCACCGTCTTCGTCCCGGCGTCGTACGTCGAAGTGCCCGTCGAGAGGTCGCCGAGCTGGGTGCGCTTCGGCGTGAAAATGCTGTTGTCGGCGCCGTTCCACTGCAGAGCGGCCACGAGCTTGGGCGCGGGCACGGGCAGACCCGTGGCCCACTCGCGCGCGTACGCGTGCACCTCGTACTTGTCCTGGCCGACGAGCGACTGCGACGCGACGACCGTCAGGCGCACCGTGAAGCCAGTCGGCTTGTTCGGGTCCGTCGACGGGTACAACGTCTTGAGCGAGGCTTCCAGCGTGCTGCGAATGAGGTCGTTGCGCGCCGATGCCGGGTTGATGAAGCTCGAGCCGGCGAAGGGCGAGAAGACCATGACGATGTGGTCGCAGATAAACTCGTAGTACTGGTTGCCGATGTCAAACGAGATGGCCTGGTTCGTGTCCTCCACCACGGAGTTCGCGCGGAGGTCAAACTTGGGGGCCGTCTGCGCCTTGTTCTTCATCGTGTCGTAGTTGGGCGACGTAAAGTAGTAGCGCTTGCCGGGCGTCGTCCCCGCGAGGCCGAGCGTGGAGAACACGTAGCGCGAGTAGGCGGGGTAGTCGAACGTCTTGTGCCAGTAGACGTCGATGCGCTTGTTCGTCTCAAACGTGTTGGCAGGCTCGACAGAGTCGTCCGCAAGCACGCCGACGTACACGCGCATCCGGGAAAGCACGACGCGCGTCTCCAGAGAGCGGGCCTGGTACCCGCCGGCGCGGTCGATGCGCACCGAGAAAAAGTACTTCTGCCAGTTCGAGTGCGCGCGCTCAATCGTCATGAGGCACTTGCCGTCCGCGCGGCGCTCGAGCGTAATGACGGGCGCAATGCCCTGCGTCAGCGGGTGGCTCGTGAGGTCGATGGCCTTGTCGTCGCCCTCGTAGCGCACAAACCACGTGACAACGTCATCCGACTTGATGCCGTCGGGGACGAGCGTGGGCTCAACCGTAAACGTAAACGAGTCGCCCTCAATCGGGGGAAACGCGGGCGGAACGAGCTCAATAGGCACGACGCACTTGCTCGCGTCGCCGTCAAACGTGTACGGGGCGACGCAGCCGTTCGACTCGCACACGCCGGAGCGCTTGCAGTTCGAGCAGACATTGGGGGGCTGGTCGCACGCCCACCGGTTCACTTCGAGCTGGAACGTCCGCTGCATGTCGCCCTCGTCGCGGCGCCGGTTCTGGGGGGGCTTGCCGGGGCTCACCATCAAAAAGTAGCTCGTGCCGCGCTGCGCACGGAAGAGCACGCGCGTCTCCGTCTTGCCTTCGCCGCAGTCGTACGGGGTCGTGTCCGGCAGAAAGCCCTCGACGATCGACAGGTCGTCGCATTGGAGCGTCGCGCAGTCCTCGCCGCGAAAGAGCGTGACGTACGTGGGGGGGATGTCGGCATCGCCCGTCTTCACGTTCTGGCACGTGCTCACTTCGTACATCAGGTCGTTGTCAGGCCGAAGGCGGTACCAGACATCGCCGAGGGCCGGCTCCTCGTCCACCTCCTTTTGCGAGAGAGGGCACGTGAACGTGGAGCCATACACATCGCGATACACGGCCGAATCGGAACCGTCCGAGTCGTAGTCGTACACGCCCGCAACAATGGAGCCAAGCAGCGTGTTATGCCCGCGCGATTCCGCCGTCAGGAACGTCGCGAGTTGGCAGTTTGTGTTGACGGGATCAATGTCAGTCGCGAGCACAGAGCCGCATCCCGCCGCCAAAAGCAAAGCGGCGAGCGCGATTAGGCCGCGCATTTTTCGACGCAATCGTGCGCGCACGGCCGCGTCAGTCGTCGGTGACTCCCAAATCTGCCGACGGAAGAAAGGATGCAAACTGATCGAAGTTGGAGGGAGAAGCGGCACGCGTGCTTTTGCAGCGAGAGTGTGGGAGGCCATTCCCACACGGCAATATTGAGCGGAGAGGAAAAAGGCCGGTCCGCCCGCCACCACCCAGACCATATTTGGTCAATCGCCTTCCTAATATGGGCCATTACCCTCGTGGGCCACGTGGGTGATCCGGAATAATTCGGAATCCGATTCCCTTGGGATCGCACGTGACCAACCGCCTGCCATTTTGGGGCGATACACTGATTGGGAACACGTGCCGTCAGTAAGACACACTGGCGAGTTTCTGCGAGTTTCTTCTTCATTACAGCCAGGTTTGGTTGTGGTGGGCTTCGAGAGAGCAGTCGACTGGGGAGTCAGAGGCACTCATACTGCCGGCTGACGGTCGTCGTTTGTCAGTTCTGCTCCGGCAATTCCTCTGCGTCAATATAACAGTAGCCTGAGCTCACTGTGAGCGCGGCGTCAGGCCGGTATGCCTGCAACTGAAGGGGAGTCAGTACTCAGGGCACATCCGTGATGCACGCTGTCCACTGACAGAGTTTTTCACGCCGGGCCGGGTATGGACTGGACCAGCATCCGTCAGTATACGGCTGCCCGGCCTCAGGGTCGGTTTTCGGCTCCGAAACTGTGACCGGTACGCCATTGATCCAGCATCGACTTAGAAAGCAGCATTGCCGCCGACTGACACGTCCGCTCGGTGAACGTGCGTTTGCTTCCAGTGAGGTACTGCTTTTCTGTGTACATGTCTCGATCAGACCGGCGGGCCGGTCGTTGTGCGAGTGGCATTAGGCGAGCGGCGGTGGGAAAAAAACTGGCTGATGCCGTGTACAATCGGTCAGTGTAGAGTGCCGCGCCTTTTCACTGACCTACCGTCGGCTCAGGGCCGCCCGGCCGCTCATCAAATGAAGTTACATTGACGTGCCCGGCAATTGAGTATGCAAAGTAGCGCATTCATTTCACACTCACGGAAACAGGTGCTCATGAGCCTTCACCCACACCTTCGCACGCCAACTCACCCTCGTCCACTCCCGCACTCCGAATCCACGCAACGACCCTCGCCTCGCCGGCCACGTGACACTCCGTCGCCAAAGAAGAGACGAAAGCCGACGGAACCAAGACATTGCCCATCGCAGCCGCCCTCTCCCCCTGCACAATACGCGCCGATACGTCACGCCACGTGCCGCTGCCATCCTGCATGCACAAACCGAGGTGTGTAATCCCCGCCGCACACCCGCCGTTCGCAGAAGACTCAAAGTGCAAGTACGCATGCCATGACAGTCTATAGAGGCAAACACCCATATCAACAGACGCACGGGGTCACGCTCATCGCCAGCGCAAAGAAAGAGAGGACGCACGCGCCCTCGCAGACGCTTCGTGCCGATCCACCGCCTCTACATCGCGCGGCGCCCCAACAATTCCAATGGAGCATAAATAGGGACAAGTGGGAAGCAAAATGCTGCGGCCAATTCTGATAATCCTACAATAATTAATCCGAGCTCCGCCCAACAATTCCAATGGACGGCGTACAGAAAATAGGGACGAGTGGGAACGCGCCCTCTCCAGTTCGGTCGCACTTTCGTCCGCGAGAACATCTTTGAAAAAGCGTTCGTGTGCGCTTAAATTCAATGGGGAAAAGTGGAACGCCCTCAGGCACTCTCGAAGACGTGCAGCACGAGGTTCGCTGTGGGAATGTGAGCATTCACCTCCCTGCGAAACGCGGCGTCCTCGAGGTACTTGCGCGTGCACGGGGACGACAGGCGTACATGCGCTCGTGGCGAAGGAGGCGAAAATAAGGCCAGCGCCATTCTCATTCGCAAGCACGTGGACGACAATCAACTCTGGCGGGAGCTTGTCGAGGTTGGGGCGGAGCGATCGAAGGCACAGGTCACTCCGCGCGAACTAAAGCACCGTCGCACATGTTTGGGGACGCACGAATAAATGGCCATTCTGCAGAATGCAAATGGGAGGCGTTAGGAAACTGAGGGAAGTCACACACGCGTACACACACACGTTCCCAAGTGCTCAGATCACGTGAGCGTCTTCGGGCAGCCAATCATTATCATAACCGAAATCTCGCAAACGAAAAGCGCGCGAAAACGAGGTGAGCGCGCGGGATTGGGAAGACGTAACGTATCGTCACACACACACACACACACACACACACACACACACGCACACACACACACACACACACACACACACACACACACACACACACGCACGCACTCTCTCACGCACGCACACACAGAGTTTACTTCAGCTTAACTACGGGCCTTTCAGGCGTTGTCCGTTATTTCTAATACGCTGTTGTCATTTCGTGCGCTTCCGTGTGTGCGTGTGTGCTTGTTGATTAACGGTGTCTCCTTACGGTCGCACGGCGCACTTGCGCCTCAGCGTGTGAGTGTCAAAAGTTACAGTGTGTTGGACGGTGCAATCGCCGTCCGAGAACCAGCGTGATGTACATCAAACAGGTTGGTGGCATGGAATCTTCACAACGAAATGCATCGCACACATGCACACTCGCGGACACACACACACGCACACACACACACACATACACACGGGCACACAACAACGCACCCACACGTACACGCTGTGTTTGGGAGACAAATCAGCAGAGGCATGTGTAGGACTCCATGTGAATGGCCTCTTCTTCCCTTCAGAACCGCACGTATTACTGAAATGTGAAGACATGTTATATAGGCACCGTGCTCGTGTCTCGCTGATGGAGCCATTATGCGTGTAACACAAAGTTTCTTTCATAGATCACCATTCAGGGCTTCAAGTCCTATCGCGACCAAATCGTCGTCGAACCTTTCAGCCCGCGCCACAATGTCGTCGGTGCGTGCGTGCGTGCGCATGTCTGCCAACATTGCGCTCTTCGTGCACTTCTCTGTTTGTTTGGCGTTCTGTGCCGTGTGCTTGTGTGTGTGTGGTGTGTGTGTGTGTGTGCGTGCGCGTGTCTGCCAACGTTGCGCTCTTCGTGCACTTCTCTGTGTCTGGAGTGGAGTCGATGGACACACGTCTATGATTTAAGCTGATCCGACATCTCTGTTTGTCTGGCATTTTGTGCCCTGTGTGCATTGTCGTCGGTGCGTGCGTGCGTGCGCGTGTCTGCCAACATTGCGCTCTTCATGCACTTCTCTGTTTGTCTGGCGTTTTGTGCCCTGTGTGTGTTGAAGAGCATCCATTTGTTGGCAATTGACTCGTCATCGTGCATGTTGCTTTCCAACAGTCGGACGGAATGGGTCCGGCAAGAGCAACTTCTTCCTCGGTGAGTGCGGTTCGTGTGTGTGTGCGTTTGTGTGTGCGTGCGTGAGTGTGTGTGTGTGTGCTGTGTTTGCGCGTGGGTACAGGGCTGTGTCCTTGCGTGTCACGCTCAAACTAATCAACTTTCGCTCTTCGGACTTCGCAGCGATTCGCTTTGTTCTCAGCGACATGTTCTCCAACATTCGCGCCGAGGAACGCCAGGCGCTCCTGCACGTGGGTGGTACCCGTGTCACACAGACTCAAACGCTCTCTCTCTCCCCCTCTCTCGCAATCGTTCGCGTGTGCGCGTACACCTTATCCTCCCTGCAGTTGACGTTGTTCGTGCATGCTTTTACTGTCGGCTCTGCAACGCACACTTACGCGCCGTGGCGCAGGAGGGAACGGGCGCGTCGGTGATGTCTGCGTTCGTCGAGATCACCTTCGATAACAGCGACAACCGCATTCCCATCGAGCGCGACGAGGTCGTCCTCCGCCGCACGATCGGCGTGAAGAAGGACGAGTACTTCCTCGACCGCAAGCACGTGACCAAGACGGAGGTCATGAACCTCCTCGAGTCGGCGGGGTTCTCGCGGTCGAACCCCTACTACATTGTGCAGCAGGGAAAGGTGGGTCACATGGTCCGGCCCTCGAACACACTTTGGGCGCGCACTCACGCACAACTCTACGCACACAACTGCGCCTGGTCACACCCATATACGCTCTCGACGGGTACTCAGACGTGCGCAACTTAATGCGCGCCCATTCGCACGCGCAGATCAACTCGCTGGCCCTCGCGAAGGATTCTGAGCGTCTCCAGCTGCTGAAGGAGGTTGCGGGCACCAGCACTTACGACGAGCGCCGCGAGGAGAGTGTCCGCATCATGGCCGAGACGCAGGTGCGTGTGAAGCCGTTGTTTGCGGTGACGGCTCAAGGAGAGCTGTACACAGTGTAGCGATTGCGTGAGAGGAATTGGGAGCGTGTGTGTTGGCGCTTGTCGGCCCTTAAGGCGTGTTCGTGCGTGTGTGTTGCTGTTCTGTGGTTACTGAGCACACTCTCTGTCTGTTGAGCAGGGCAAGCGCGAGAAGATCGACGAGGCCCTCGGCTACATCGAGCAGCGCATCTCCGAACTGGACGAGGAGAAGGAAGAGCTGCAGCAGTACCAGGTCCTCGATCGCGACCGCCGGTCCCTCGAATACACCATCTACGACAGGGAGCTCAAGACGACGCGCGACGAGCTCGACGCCATTGAGGCCAAGCGCTTGTCTGGGAGCGAACAGAAGGCCCGGGTATGTGCCCTTGTGTTCGGCACTTGTTATTGTGGACGTGCGAGTATTTGCGAGGATACGTGTTACTCTCTTTGTTCTGCCGTTTAGTGTTTCCTGGCCTCTACAACTGTGCGCTGCCCGTCGTGCACATCTGTGTGTTGCATTTAAGCGGCGCATGCGAGGTGTGAGCCCCCAAGCGCGCGGATCTTAACTCCGGCCCGTCCATTGCAACTCGCACACCGTAGGACCACATGGCCGCCCAGAAGGACGCCGACGAGATCAAGGCGATGGAGGCGCGGCTGAAGGCGCTGTCGACGGAGCTCCAGGCCAAGCAACACGAGCGCAAGCAGCTGAACGACGAGGCCCAACAGCTGTCGAAGCAGCGGGCCAAGCTCGAAATTATCGTGCGCGAACTGCGTGAGGACATGCAGGACGATATGGGCCGCAAGGTGCGTTGTGCGCGGTCGTGCGATTTACACCGTGCGAGTGGACCTTGCGAGTTATGCATGGTCCTCTGAAGTATGGAGTGCGATTCGATTGGGCCTTGCGAGACGTGTAGTGTGTGTTCGCGCGTGGTAGCTGTGTGCCTTCCGTTGTACTGAGCGACCCTCTTCGTATCCGCAGAGCAAGGTTGAGCGAGAGCTCGGCCAGTTGGAGGGCACGATTGCTGCGCGCCAGAAGGAGCTCGACGAAGTGCTTCCGCTGTTTGAGGTGTGATTCGTTTTTTAAATGTGTGGAATCTCATCACTTGTGCGCAACAGACACACACTCGCCAATACACACAAACACGTTTTCGGTCACACACACTCCCCTCCACACTCTAGTCTCTCACCCTCCTTTCACACTCTAAACCACCGCCCTCCCAGGCTGAGTCCAAGAAGCAGCGGCAGATGGACGACCGCATGACCGAGTGCAACCGCCGCCTCGCGGAGTTGTACGCGCGCACGGGCCGCGCTGGGCAGTTCCACACGGTCGCGGAGAGGGACGCGTGGATCAACAAGGAGGTCAAGAGCATCTCTTCGTCGCTCGCGGACAAGCGGAAGCAGTCCAAGACTCTCAACGCAGAGGTCGCGGAGCTCAAGCGCAAGGTGGAGCAGGCGTCGCGTGACATCGCGTCGAGAACGGAGCTTGTCGAGACGCGCAAGAAGGAGATGGAGGCCGTGACCGCCGAGCTCTCGGCAGCAAAGGCCAAGCGGGATGAGCTCACGACGTCACGAAAGTGGGCATGCTGTTGGTTGCTCTTCGTGAATTTTGATGTGCGCGGCGCAAGGGTGTGTGTGTGGCTTCCTTTTGGTCAGCCGTTTGTGAGCGCTTGTCATGTCATTGGTCGCTTTTGTTTCCAAACACTGCTAAAATGCCCTGTGTCCGCAGGGAGTCATGGCGTCTGGACCAGCAAATGGATGAGAACATCTCTCAGATCAAGGCAGAGATGCTCAAGGCCGACAAGGCCCTCCACGGGACCATGCCGAGGGTGCGTTTGGCCCCCTGTTGCGACCGTGTGTTGTCGTGTTGGGGTGCAGTGAGCGATTGCCGTTGCATATATTGTAGTCTGCGTGTGTGAGTGTACTGGTGTTCGTGTGGACGGGTAGATACCGGTGTCTAGCGCCAGAGAGAAAGGGGCATTATGTGCCCGCGAGTGTGTGTGCGTGAGCGTAACTCAGTAGGTGTATGTAGCGTGCGTATTTCAGTATGACTGACAGAAGTGACGCTCTCTCGCAGCACATTGCCGTCGGCCTGCAGACGGTCGAGCAGCTCGTGCGCGAACACAACATCCGGGGCGTCTATGGTCCGCTCATCGACCTGTTTGACTGTGAGGAGATTACGTTCCTCGCCGTCGAAGTCACTGCGGGGACAAGGTGGGTCTGCGTTTGAGGCGCGTGCACTTTTGATTGTCTGGCTGTGTGTGTGTGTGTGTGTGTGTGTGTGTGTGTGTGTGTGTCTGTGTCTGTGTCTGTGTTTGTGTGTGTGTGCGTGTGCGGTGTGCGCGTGCGTGTGTCCCTGTGCGTTCTTGAGTGATGCAGTCCGTCTCACCATCCCTTCGTCTCACGTGCACAGCCTCTTCCACATTGTCGTCGACACGGACGACACGGCGTCGCGCATTCTCGACCTCATGAACCGCCACAAGAGCGGTGGACGCGTCACGTTCATGCCTCTTAACCGCATGCAGCCGCCCAAGGTCAGCTTTGAGAAGCACGCCGAGAACGACGCCGTCCCGCTCATCGACAAGCTCAGCTACCTCCCGATGTACCACCCGGCAATGTCGCAGGTGGGGCCCTCGCGTGCGTCTCTGTGCATTAGCGAGATCTGTGTGCGCTTATGCGCCTGTGTCAACAAGCTCTTTGTGCTTGTGCGCGTGTGCGTCTGTGTGTGCGTCGACTGGCTCTCCGATGTGCCTAGTGTGTCGGCTTTTGAGTGTGTGCTGTACAACTACCTTTTTAAAAAAACGTTCTCTCTCTTGTGCGATGCAGATTTTCGGCAAGACGCTCTTGTGCCGCTCGATGGAGTACGCGACGACCGTCTCTCGCACGCAGGATGTTGACTGCGTGACGGTGGAGGGCGACCAGGTGAGCCGCAAGGGATCTCTGACGGGCGGTTACCACGATGCACGCAAGCTCCGCCTCCAGACGAACAAGCTGCGCCTGAGGCTTCAGGAGCAGCTCAAGGCAGCGTCCGCTGAGAGCGCCAAGGTGCGTTTGCATGGATTCCTGTGTCTCTCAGAATGTTGTATGTGATCAAGTGCGTGCATGTGTGTTTGTGCGTCTCCGTGAACTCTCGGCACGTTCTGTATTTATTGTAATGCTACTGACGTCACTCCTCCCTCGTCTTCTTCAGTTCAAGGCGCGCGCGAGCGAGGCCGAGGCGCAGGTGAACGTCGTCCTCACGGACATCCAGCGCGCAGAGACGCGGCTTGCTTCGCTCAAGCACAGCCACGAGCAGCTCCGCATCGAGCTTCGCACGCTCACGGCCGATCGGGACGGTGCTGCGGCGGCACTCGAGGGCAAGGAGCGCCTCGTCGAAAACCTCGCGACGGACACGGCCGCGCTCGAACAGCAGGTCAAGTCACTGCAGTCGGAGCTCGGAACGGCGCTGAGCGCGCAGCTTTCGCCTCAGGAGCAGGCGGAAGTGGCGGCCCTCACGAACGAAATTGCGGACATTCGTCGCGCGCTCGTGGACGTCGTCAGCGCGAAGGCGGAGCGCGAGGCACGCAAGACGGAGCTCGAGCAGCTGCTGACGACGAACCTCATGAAGAGGCGACAGGAGCTGTCTGCCACCCTGGAGGAGGCCGACAGCAACGAGCGCGCCGGGCTGCTCGAATCGCGCACGAGCGAGCTCAAGTCGCGTGTTTCGCAGGTGCGTGCTTGCCACTGTACGCGTGTGCGTGTGCGAGTGACAGTGTTCGTGCGACAGTGTCCGCGTGTGTGCGAGCGGCAGTGTTCTTGTGTGCGCGAGTGTAAGTGCTTGTTCGGTGACGGAGTTTTGTGTTTTCCTTGCATGCTCACGACGCCCGCCGTGCAGGAAGAGCTCGTGCGATCGCGCCTCGAGGGGGTCGAGGCCCGCATTGCGCAGATTGACGGGGAAGTGCGCGCTGTCAAGGGAACGCTTGAGGAGAAGAAGGGCGAGCAGCGCACGCTGAGCGAGCGGCTGGAGAAGGAGGCGAAGGTCCGCGCACGCACCTCTATCGCTCTCGTTGCATTTCGTGCGCACACTTGTATTATGCGTATTGTCTGGAGACGCTCGCATACTCAACTGGGCTGCGCTTGTCCCTAACCCCAACCCTAACCCCCTGCGCAGGACATGGACAAGCTACTCAACAAGCGCAGCCTGGTGCTTCAGAAGAAGGACGAGTACGTGCGCAAGATCCGAGAGCTCGGCGCACTCCCAGCGGACACGTTCGAGAAGTTCGGCGACCAGGACCTCCAGTCGGTGAGTTTGTATCTCTGTGTGTGTGTGTGTGTGTGTGTGTGTGTGTGTGTGTGTGTGTGTGTGTGTGTGTGTGTGTGTGTGTGTGTGTGTGTGTGTGTGTGTGTGTGTGTGTGTGAACCTTCGTCGAAGTGTTTGCGTGAGCATTTGCGCTCTTGTTTGTCTGTGCGTGCGCGTGTGCGAGCGTGTGTGTCCATGTGTGAATGTGTGTGTGCGCAGCGTGTGTGCGCATGTGTGTCTCACCGTCCCCCCTTGTCCTCTCAGCTCTATAAGCGCCTCCACCGCGTGAACGAGCGGCTCAAGAAGTACAGTCACGTGAACAAGAAGGCCCTCGACCAGTACATGTCCTTCTCGGAGCAGCGCGAGGACTTGCTCAAGCGCAAGCGCGAGCTCGACGAGGGCGACAAGGTGCGCGGGCGCTGTTTCAGCGAGTGCTTTGGAAATACCTCCTTCGCTCTTGTGCGCACGCCTTATCTTCTGTCGCTATTGCTGCTCTCGAAAGGGGCGGGCATGCACACGTGGCGCTGTATTGGCCGGGTAGGGAGATCTATGCGACATTGGCCAACCCTTCCCTCACTCGCCACCTTTACTGCGACCGATACTGCAGGCCATCCACGATTTGATCCAGACGCTCGACCAACGCAAGGACGAGGCGATTGAGCGCACGTTCAAGCAGGTCGCAAAGTACTTTTCGGAGGTGTTCCAGGAGCTCGTTCCCGCCGGGAGGGGCTCGCTCGTCATGCTACGCAAGCAGGTTCGTGTGCGTGTGTCTGTCGTTGTCTGAGTGCGCGTGTGTGAGCGGCCGTGCGTATGGTGTATGACTGAGAGTGTCTATGGATCTGCGTGATGACTGCAGTGCGTGTCATTGTTGCTTGCGTCCTTCCATCACTCGTCGTCCACTCATTTGTGATCCCACGCAACAGGACGAGCCTGACGCCGAGGATGGCGCGCGCACGAAGGAGGCAGCCGCAAAGGGCGGTCGCGTCGAGCAGTACACGGGCATTGCAATCAAGGCGAGTCCTTCCTCTGCCTCTACATTACCGTCAGCGAGTCTTCTCTCTCGTGACTGCGATTGCCTGCTTCTTGGCGGTCCCTATGTCTCTTTTTGTCAAGTCGATTGAGGCAATCGTGCGCATTTGAGCTTATTCGCCTCGGCTTTTGCAGGTCTCGTTCACAAGCAAGACGGGCGACATTCTCCTCATGTCGCAGCTGTCCGGCGGACAAAAGTCGCTTGTTGCGCTCGCTATGATCTTCGCGATTCAGCGCTGCGATCCCGCGCCCTTCTACCTCTTCGACGAAATCGACCAGGCGCTCGACGCCGCCCACCGCACGGCCGTCGCAGGTAAAGGGCCCTCGCCGCTTCCCTCTGGCGGTGTTTTGTGTGTGTGTGTGTGTGTGTGTGTGTGTGTGTGTGTGTGTGTGTGTGTGTGTGTGTGTGTGTGTGTGTGTGTGTGTGTGTGTGTGTGTGTGTGTGTGTGTGTGTGTGTGTGTGTATGTGTGTGTGTGTGTGTATGTGCGGGTGTGTGTTGTTGATGTTGTTGTCGTGTCACTCTTCATTTGTCTCTCGTTTGTGCTCAAAACCTGCAATGGCGATGGCTTGTGCGCACATCTGTTAACCCCAACCCTATGTGTAACTCTGCAGAGATGATCCACCGCATGTCGGAGACGGCGCAGTTCATTACGACGACTTTCCGCCCCGAAATGCTCGCCAACGCAGACAAGTGCTACGGCATCATCTTCAGGAACAAGGCAAGCACCAGCACACTTGCCCGTTTTGGCTCTCCCGGCCCTTCATTTTCCTGTCTTGCGGGTCACTTATCTGTTCCATTGGCCCGCCTTGGCTCTCCCGGCCCTTCATCCATTGGCCTGTTTTGGCTCTTACGGCCCTTTTTCGCCTGTTGTGCGTGCCTTGTCTTTGCCCGTTTTAAGTACGCATATGTGCGCCTTCGTCCCGTTTTGGCTCTCCACGCCCTTGTTTCTCCTATTTGCGTCTATGCCCTTAGCTAATCCGACATCTCTCTCTCTCTCTCTCTCTCTCCTTGCGTGCCTGAGCGCAGGTCAGCACGGTCGAGTGCGTCGACAAGCGCCAGGCACTCCAGTTCATCGAAGACGAGGCGCGCGAATCCCACGGACAGCCCCTCCAGGCATCGCAGGTCGCCCCGTCGCAGATTGCGTCGCAGGTGTAAGGGCTTGTGTGCGCAGGCACTTGGGCACTTTGCTATTTGGGCCCTGGTCCATTCGATGCGAAGGCGACGGCGTCGTTTTTCGCTTGCATTTCGCTCGTTCAGTTTCGCGCGTGCACGCTGCCTCTCTTTTCCGTCTTTGTCCTTCAATCGCTTTTTCCAGGCGTGTCTGTCAATACACCTCACGCCTATCTGACCCACAACGGTCCTACCATTCCTGCACTCAACGCTAGCAATTGATGCATGGCACGCACGTGTTCGATGGCTTTTCTGTCGCTCAAGAGCGCGCGTTTCATAGCACACTGAAGAGCGGACGTCACGGCCCAACTTCGTGAGCGGTCGCGGTGGCGGTTACGAGCGAACGACTGTGCAGATACTGCCTTCCGCAGTTGAGCTTGATTTCGTTGCGAGAGTGAGACGACTGCTGCGAGCGCACAGTGCCAACGCGTGCCGTGCGCCTGCCATGCGCCAGTCCAAGACACTGGCCATGTCACAGTGCCAACGCGTGCCGTGCGCCTGCCTTGCGCCAGTCCAAGACACTGGCCATGTCACAGTGCCAACGCGTGCCGTGCGCCTGCCTTGCGCCAGTCCAAGACACTGGCCATGTACCACGCTCTTGCCTGGGAACCGGGACACTGTGTGTCTGACGTTACAGAGTGCCGCCGATGTCGTCTCCAGCCTCGTAACGCAGCCATTGCATTATGATTCGCCGCACCGATACACTCGAGGAGAGGAGAGGCGCCGCACACCGCACAGCCCACGCACGCGTCGTTCGACGTTCGACAGACGACAACATTCGACGTTCCTTCGCAAAGGGCCTACCACAGCGCGCCCTCAATCAATTGGCGCAATCGCGCGCGCTCCTCCGTCGTCAACCTTCCCGCCAACTCGCCCTCCCGCGCCACGACGTCGTCGACACACCGGCGCTTCTCAATCGGCGACACAAACGCCTGGCAAAAGTGCATGAGCAGCGCTGCGCGGGGGGCGCCGCCCGAGTTACAGCCGGACGCGTGTTCGATGACGCAGTTCGCCACCACAACTGAGCCGCGGGGCGCAGAGAGGGACACGGCGCGCTCGGCAAAAGTGGCGCGGCCGTTGTGTGCGTCCTCGGACGTGAGCGGCGGCACACGCGAGCGGTGCGAGAAGGGGACGACCATTGTCCCGTTGCCCTCTTCAAAGTCGTCCAGCGCAAAGATGGTTTGGAGGTTGAGGTTCGCGGGCATGGACATCCACGCGCGCGTCGCCATGTGGCTGTAGGGGAAGTCCACGTGGGGGGTCCCGTGCCGCGCGCCGCCGGGAGAGAGCACGTTGGATGCGAGTGAAGAGAGAACGAACGCGTCGCTCGCGCCAAAGAACTGCGCCATGAGCGGCCAGAGCAGAGACGAAATGCGCGAGACATAGTCGACGAAGGCGTCCCCGCGCTCGACGAGGTCCCATGCGCGAGGCCCCACGCTGCTTTCGCCAGACGCGCGCGCATTTTCGGCGTGAACACTCGCGAGTGCGGCGCGGAGGGCATCCAGTTTCGCCGCGTCGGCGATGGCGTTGCGCAGGACGAAAAAGCCGGCGCCGCTCGTGAGATCGGCGTGCATGCGATCAAAGGGGAGTTGGCCGTGCGCAGCGTCGTACACGGGAACGCGCTCACAGGTCAAGACGCACGCGCTCAACGGACGGCCGATAAAATCGACGTCATGCGCACGTGGCGGCTGTCGCACGCAGTGGACACGCACACACGCAGCTCCGGAAGAGCGGTGTCGCGCGACAAACACGGGCTCAAAGGCGCGCCTGTCGAAGCACAGAATGCCCTCGCGTGCGGCGCTGGCAGCGGGCGGGGTTTGCGACGACGGCGAAGCCGCTTGCGAGGCGGGCGAATCGGAGTGTGTTGTTGGCGAATCAGAGGTAGATGCCGACACGTAGAGCGCGTCCCAAACGCAGCGAGTGCACTGCGGCGCTAAGGCACGCGTGAGGGCGCCCATTGCAGCGCGACACACCGATGCGTCATCCCCAAAAACGGCCAACACGCGCGCGGCACTGTCCTCACGCGCGTGCGCAGTTGCTTCGAGCTCGGAGAGTGCCGCACGCACTGTCTCGGCGACCGACGCACCGCACGCATTCAATCGCACGGCGATTAAGACCACGCGCACAGTGTCCGCCATTTCTTTGCCCACGCAGCGCAGGCGGTTCGTTCCCGGCATTGGCAAAGAGCGACTGACGACGGGACGAACGGCGAAAGTGCATCTCTGGAAGTGTGCGCCCGCGACTGCATTCGCCGAAGCACTGCCCCCAACAGCGTCGAGTTCGCCGATGTCGTGCCATAGCGAAAGCCTTTCGTCGCCAAGTGAGCTTGAAGGAGACGGCGAGAGGACGAGAGAGCACAGTGCGCCGCCGAAAGAGTGCCGTTGCGACGAGGGATCGTGTTGGGGTTGGAGGGAGATGCACAGTGTGAGGGGAGCGGCGTCGGCGAGTGCGAGTGGAAGCGGAGTGCACTCGCACAGCGCGAAGGAGACTTCCGACGCCATGTTGCTTATTGAATGAACGTGCCTTGGGGCATCGATTGTTATGTAGTTCGTATTAGCGTGCGTGTGTGTGTGTGTGTGTGTGTGCGTGCGTGCATGTGTGTGTGTGTGTGCGGGTGTGTGTCTGTGTGTGTCTGTGTGTGAGAGTGTGACGGTGTGTGTGTGTGTGTGTTTGCGTGTTTGTGTTTGCGCGTGTTTGAGTGCTGTGTGACTTACGGGCGCAACACTGTATTTTCACTTGCAAAAAGTGGGCCATTCACGCGCACGCACGCACGCAGCTGCCGCAGGTAAAGACAGAACGCCATAACTCTCCACTATACACAGTTCCCGAGCCGGCCCGCCACACACCATATCGCGTGCGCACGGACAGACTCATAAGACGGGCTCAACAAAGTGCAGCCATTTCCTCACTTCGCCGCTCGACTCTTTCAGGCCAAGCACCGCTCGCAATCACGCACAAACGCACGCACACACAACGGGCGAGAGGAGGCCGCAGACAGGCACACACGCACGCACAAACGCACGCGCACACAACGGGCGAAGGCCGCAGACAGGCACACACGCACGCACAAACGCACGCGCAAACACATAGACACGACGGACGATGCGAGGGTCGCCTCATTCGATGTCGTCGTCTTCGCCCTCATCCTCGCACTCGTCAAACTCCTCCTCCCAGTCGCACTCGCCTTCGCAATCGAGGTCACCGCAATCGCACACACCGTCGCCCTCGTCTTCATCGTCCTCCAGAAACTCGCATTCGCCAAGACAGTCGAGCTCGCCGCACTCCGGGCACTCGTCGTCCTCCTCGGGCAGTTCTTCGTCCGATCCAAGAGTGGCACCCCACATGTACGTGGAGGGGGAGGGGAAGCCCAGTGCGTGACGATCGACAAAGAGGTAGTCGTCGTCGGTCATGTGTCGCTTCCGCGCGCGCTCGAAGTTCATGCGCTTGCTGTAGAAAGGGAGGAAACGGCGTGGTCAGCGAATGAAGCAAGGGACTGGGCGAACGCCTCAACACATACACGCACACGCACACGCACATGCACACGTACGCACACACACACACAAACACACACGCACACACACACACACACACACACACACACACACACACACGCACGCACCGGCAGTAGACGCAGGTGTTCGGGTTGCGCTTCTCCCACAACTCATAACACTTCTTGTGCACGCTATTGCCGCACGACGTCTTGCAGGCGACGACCTCCGCGCCGTCCGCGAACAACTCCATGCACACGCCGCACTCCGTCCCGACGTGCGGTCGCTGCGGCACGGGGACCTCCTTCGCCTCGTCCTCACGCGGCCTCTTCTTGCCCTTCACCTTTTCAAACTCTTCAAGGACGGCCTTTGGCGTCGCCTCAAACTCCTTTCCGCGCTTCTTCGCAACGGCCGCGTTCCACACGTCCTCCGACCACCGCGCGCGGTCCTTGCCCAACGGCGGCACCGACGGAACGCCGAGCACGCGGTACAGGACAAAATAGACGTGCTTGCACGCGGGTTCCGACTCTGATCCACACTGGTAAAACGGGCACGTGCACGCGACGGGATCCCCCTCGTTGAGAAGCTCCTTCGCGATGTCGACGGTGTACACCTTGCC
>CALSCQ010000891.1:0-20000 GCA_943704525.1 Pigoraptor vietnamica
GGGTAGGGTGGGGTTTTTTGGGGGGCTGTGCACTGAGGGTGTTATCTATTGACTTGCGTGTTGCTATATCGTGACGCGCATGCTGCGTGCAGGCCCCCCGGAAGATCCGCCGGGGCGAGGAGACGAAGACGCACGCGCAGCGCATCACGGAGGCGCTCGCTGGCGAGATTGCCGTGCCGAAGATATTCTTTGGTCACCTCACGCCGGACGACGTTGCGAGTGCGCTCTACTTCACGAAGGGACTCTTTGGTAGGCCCTTGCTCCCTGCGTTTGTTATACGAAGTCGCTCTCCCTCTGGGGGCACTCTCTCTTGATGTGGTCCCGATAGGCGCGCGACAGTATGTTGCACTCCCACCGTCAGTCTTTCTGTCGCTCTTTTCCCGTATGGCTGTTGTGCGATTCGTCGTGGGGTTTGTTGGTGGTAGATCGTTTGATTGGGTGCCATTTGAATTCGGCGTTAGACGAGCAACTATTAATCGCTACCCCGCTTGCTTCTTTGTCTTCTCAGTGCGCCCCGAAGTCATTCGCATTGACGTGGCCGAGCCGGGGAAGGACGAACAGCGGGTATGTCGCCCTGTTCTCCTTCGCCGTGTGTGCGCGTTCGTGCGTGCGTTCGCCGTGCGTACCCTTTCCATGTTTGCGAGTGTAAGCGCTTTGTGTGCCGGACGCCAACGTTTAAGCGTGTCGCAGGTTGTCGTGATGCACGGCTCGACGGAGGTGCCACTGAGCATTGTCTATCGGTCGGGCGACGGTCCCGTGCGCAAGGAAGTGCAGAAGACGCCCGAGCAGATCGCCGAGGAGGAGGTGGGCGGCGCATTTCATCAAATGGCGCACACTTGTGTGCATTATTGAGTTGCCTCGCCCGTGTTCGCTGCTTTTTGTGTTGGTGCGGCCGCGTGAGCGTGACGTTCTCCCAAGTGACGTTCTCCCAAGTGTTCCCTTTTTTGTTCTCAACGCCCTTGATTTGTACTAATCGCACATGCCGCATGCCCATGTAGCGCGTTGCCGCTGAGATTGAGGCGAAGCGGGAAGAGCGGAAGCGCCAGCGCATGCAGAAGCAGGCGGCCCTCCAGCGCAAGGAACAGATGAAGGCGGCTCTCAAGGAGCGCCGAAAGAAGAACAAGAAGAAGCGGAAGAAGTAGTGCCCCTGCGGTCAGGCGTCGCGTCGGGTGGCTGAGACGTGGACCTTGCGTGCGTTGCGTCTTGTGCGTCTGTGTGCTGTAGTGCGCGTGGTGTGTTGTGCGTATGTGTGCGTTGGCTGCGCTTGGCGTGCTGAATAGGGACGTGCTGGGAATACACTCCCTTATGAGGTGACTGTGCTGTGCATCGCAATAGTGTGCGTGCGTCAACGTGGCCACCTTTGCTCTATTCCGACTGACGATTTGACGTCTCTGAGCACTTCTGTTGTGTCCTCTAGAAGCCAACTCGCACACGCGCGTCCATTCCACCACAACTTTCAGCGAAGACTTTAGACGAGACGACACGTTCAGAGAACGAGCGGGACAATGGCCTTGCGGCGGCGCGGGTAGTCGCTGAACTCGCTCCGGTAGTTGCGGTGCTTGCCAAGCGCCCAAATGGACATCTGAACAAAGCCCGCAATGGTGAAGATGAGAGCTGCAAGATACAAATATGGTTGAGACGAAGTTACGAAAGCCATTACGAACGCGCACCGCCATAAGCGGCAACACGAGACCCACCGGGGACACTGTGCGTCATGAGGCTGAAGCCGAGCCAGGCGATGACCTCGTACGTGTAGTTCGGGCACGAGACAAGCGCAAAAAGCCACGTGAAGGGGTTCGCTCCGGGGACGGGGATGCGGCGCTCCTTGGTGCCCGGACGGCGCAGGTTGCGCAGGGCCACGTGGATGGAGAAATTGCCCAACTCGGCAAACTGCGGCGAGATGTGCGCCTAAGAGACCCGCACGCACCGCGCACGGCCGCACCCGCACAAACACAAATAATCACAAACAAAACACATACACACAACACATCACACACACACACACACACACACACACACACACACACACACACACACACACACAGATATACTGCACACACAGAATAACATCGCCGCTCATGCGCACCACAAACAGCGCGAGGCCAATCTTGACGAGCGTGTCCGAGGGTGCCGTGAACAGCGGGTGGTTGACAAAGTAGGCGATGAAGGCGGCAAAGCCCCAGTAGTACGAGCAGTTCTTGAACAGGTTGAAGATGGGCATCGTCCCGTGGCTGAAGCGGTGCACGAAAAGCGTCTCAAGGATGCGCTTCGCATAGTGGAAGCTCCAACAGAGGGCCGCGATGCTGCGATAGACAGAGTAACGTTACTTTAGGGTAGAAAGAGAAACGTCGTCGGGTGTGAAGAAGCAAGACTGACATTTCGTTGGGTGTGCTGTCACCTCCTACACACAAGTTGCAGATAATGGCCTAAGCAAAGGTAATGTCCCACTATAAACCGTTGTCAGAGTGCCGAAAGCGTGCGACAGCGCCTTCCATGACTAGGGGACGCACTCACTGGGCGACTTCGGCGTTATGTCCGGACGGCGTGGCTGTTCCGTAGATGAGCGTGGGGCGCATAGCGAACAGGAGGTAAACGAAGAGGGGACCCGCATACTCTGCCACGAAGACCTGACACGGGAGCAGCGTGAGACCATGGGACAGATACAAGGAAGTCACGTGAGAATGATCCATGGTGCGCACATACAGGTTTGAAGAAGCATGCACACGGAGGAGATACAAACCGTTGACCAGCCAATCTGAGGGCCTGTGCAGAACGTAGCGAGCGTTAGGTCCGTGACATTCTTATGTCTGCACACACACACACACACACACACACACACGCACACACACACGCACACACACACACACACACACACACACACACACACACACACACACACACACACACACACACACACACACACACACACACACACACACACACACACACACACACACACACACACACTCACTCACCAAGGTCCTTGAAGTAGATCTTGCGCGACTTGCCAATGGCATCCGAGTCATTGAAGCCCTTCCCACCTGCAAAACAGGACAGTACGACCCTCAGTGCCCACGCGACCCCTTTGACACTGCACAAACACGCGAGACTCACTCGGCTGAGGGCGCAGCAGCTGGCGGTCCGGATGGAGCTTCTCTGCGGGTTACGATCAATGCATGCATCTTAGAGCGAGCGCACGCACATACGGACAATAAGACGTGCTAAGCTTTGGGGAGATGCGTGGGCGTCGGCCACAGCCACAACAGTCTGCCACTGTCAAATAGATCCCAGTTCCCTCGAACCAACGATAACAAAATTCCGAGTCACTGGGGAAGATAGACGCGCATACAGAGCAAACAATACGCCAGTGTGCGGCGAGTACGCACTGTTGCGCGAGATGAAGACCTTGACGTCATGCACAGTCGTGGCGTCGGTGACGTTGGGCATGTCGGCGATCTTGCGCCCGCTCGACGTGACAATTTCGAGCGACATTTTCGCACCGTGAGACGCCAACAATGCGCACAACGCAAACGAGCTTCTCGAGTCGATCGGACACGAAACTTTGAAACGTGTACCTTGGACGCTTTTCTGCCGCTCTACCGCACGTGGTGTCACGTGAAATAAAATATTTGCGATGTCTCGGAAAGTTTTGTATCCCAAAAAGGAAAACAGGCGGAAATCTATTTGTGGTATCAACGTGTCAACCATAAATAGCATGCGATCTGGAACTGGCCAATCAGGCTGCGTTTGCTTACGTCACACACGGTTCTCACACACCACGCACACGCACACACACACGCACACACGCTCCATCGCAGCCACAGCCACGCAGGCGGACAATGGCGTCGTGACACCTCTTGGGACCTTTGCGCACACCCCCTCTCAGCACCCGCGCATGCACCGCAAGCACGCATTCCGGACACGCGGGGCCTGCCCACACGCTCTCGCACGCATCGCCCGCTGCGGAACGTAGATAAGACGGTCGACGATGGTCCCTTGTCACCGCAAAAAAACTCAGCGAAAATAGCCACCGATTCTCTTTTGAAGCCGTGTCGTTGTACTACACACATCGGTTGACCGCATTTTTGTGGCCAGCGTCCCTCTTGCCACACTGGTTTGCAGAGCAGTCCTTCCTCGCGAAATACTGGACTGACGCCGCTGCGCTTCCGCCGACACCTCTGATTTCGCACTCTTCAGGCCCGTCCACTTTTTCTAGCCAGAATCTCCACAATGTCTGCTGTGGATATTGCTCGTCCGCCCTCCGCCCAACGGATGTCGACCGGGTTGGGACTCGACGACCTCGGCCTCTTTTCGGCCACTGCGAGCGCGCCATCGCAAGAAACCGTCACGGGCGATCTCATTGACTTTGGCGCTTTCGACGACGATAATGGCGCGACAGTGTCCCCGACCGCTGAGCGAGATGAAAGCGCCGCGCGCTTCGCCAAGGACTGCGAATCGTACGGGCCGCTTGGCGCCTTTTTGCGCGAAATTCGAACGTCCGAGCCTGCCCTTGAACGCGCGGAGGGGGACGTCGCCAGTGCCCTTCACGTATACGACTGCGTGAGGACGGCCCTCAACATTGCCATCGAGCGCGGGAACACAGACGGCTTTGCCGCCCTTTTCTCGATCTTCCCTCCCGCCGATTGCATCCAGAACGAGGCGCCGTGCCGCTCGCTCGCCGTGGCCGCCGCTGCCATGTGCGCGACGTCGACGGACCCTCAGGAGTGGCGACAGGCGCTCATCTCCGCGATCGGTTGCCGCTCTCCGCTCTCCGTCGTGTACAAGCAGGCGCTCGAAGAGTGCGACTTGCCCGCCGAAGGCCGCAAGCGCGCCGACTGGCACAAGGAGTGCACGAACATCGCCACTGCCTCCAGGCGCGAGACGGGCAGCGTGGATGCGGCGGTGGTGGGCATCGCCGGCTGCGTCCACTCTTACAACAGCGCCGCGTCGAAGGGGTCTGTGGTTGCGGCAGTTGCGGCGAAAATCGACGCCGACATCGAGGCGGCTGCGAAGGAACTGAACGCCGCGAACAACGGTGAGCGTTTTTTGGGCACTTTTGGCATCGCTTGTTGAGAATGGGACCGTACTGTTAAGAGTGTCAGCCCAATCGTTGTGAGATAACGACATGTTATTGTGTATCTCACTCTTAATTCTTCATAAAACAACAGGCACAACAAACGTCTTCACGGCCGTCCCTCCCGCCGCGTGGATCTGCTTCAACGACGTCGCCGGCGCGAGCGAGCGACTCAACCGCGGCCGCACATACGCCGTGTTGCGGTTCCTCGCTAAGCACTGGGAGGTGCCTAAAAAGGGCCACAAGTCGGACGTTTCGCTCTCGGCGGGCGAGATCGACGCCGTCAAGGCGAAGGTGTCACGTGTCGTGGGCGATCCCGACTGCCTGGACCTCTTTGAGGCTGCCATTCCCGCGCTGACGAAGATCGAGAAGGCGGCGAGTGGGAAGGAAGAGTGAAAGCGCACACACTCACGTGCCCCTCATGATGTAAATACTGAACAGTAAAACTGCAAAAAAAACACTCCAGAGCTCTGTCATTTGGTGCACGTATCGGCTGTAACAGCTGGCCTTACATGTAAAGTTCACTCGCCGTCATGATCTATATATATGCAGGCATGTGCTATTGAAAGCCTATGACGCATACATTTTAACCCAATATATAACACATATGTCCAGGTGTATGTATTAATAGTAAAAGATTACTTATAAAACGCCCTATATGGTCATCCAGTCGCACTTTTGAGGACTGATGACGCTGTCCGATGGGGGCACACGCAAAGCACTCACAGCCGAAAACGACTCGAATCGCCGGGCGATTATCCCCATTTTTCTTCTCTGCTTCGCTTTACCTTCGCCTTGCGTGGACTGTCTGCATGCGCCAGCACAACACCGCTCTGTTTGTCCTTCGCATCCAACAACTTTCTCGCAAAGGCCAAGTCTCTCTGTAACCGACATTCATCGAAGTTATCTTTCTCCATTTTTTGACCGTGTCGAGTGACACGTCCTAAGCCGACTACGCCCTTCGTTCTCCCGGCCACCGCCGCACTCTCCGGCGTGCGCTGCGGCAGTGCGAATGGGCGACGACGACTGGGAAGATGTGCGACACCCCTCGTCAAATCCGACGCGCTCGTTCTTCGACTTTGTCACGGCACAGCCCGAGTTCTTCGAGCGCACGGACCACACGCACGTGACTCCCCAGGGTGGCGTGATTGGGGCCGTCACGGCACCCGCACAACAGGCGCAGCATCGCCTCCAGCGCTTCTTTTTCCGCTCGTCGAACAAGCCGGAATCGCCCGCCACTGCGTCACCCCAACCACCTTCGAAAGATGGGCATGATGACGGCACCGCGGGTGTTTCGGGTCGCCGCATTCTCTCTGCGCTTATCGGACGGGGCATCGATCTATCGTCGAGAGATGCGCAGGGCAATACGCCGCTGTTGTGGGCCTTGAGAGAGTATGTCGCTGCAGTGGCCGCAGGCGGGCGGCAAGGGTCCGGCGGTTCCTCACGCGATCTCTCGTCCCCTTCGAGCGGACGGTTCGTGTCGATGTCGGCTGCGCTGGCGCCGAGTGCGACAAAGCCTGCTTCGTCTGAGGCACGCACGGCGAATCTGCGTGCGATGGCCCTCGCGTTGCTAGAGGACGACACGATGGCGCTCGCCAAAAACAACGAAGACGCGTGCGCACTGCACGTGATCGCGTCCCTCTCTTCGGTTGAAGCGGCGTCGCCGTTCCTCGCGGCGCTCTCGGGCGTGAACGGGCAGATGCTGTCGCTCATTCCGGATGGCAAGGGGCGGACGCCGCTCCTTCTCGCTGTGTTCAACGGCAACGTCGACGTGGCGCTCGCGCTGATATCGCGATTCGGCGTCAATCCCGTGCGCGATGAGCCGCCGTCCACGCCATCGCCGCACGTGGACAAGAACGGGCAGAACCTTCTCCACGCGCTTGCGAGCCACTCGTGGGAAGGCTGCAACTACCGTTCTGTGAAGGACCTGATAGACGTCGTGGCCGCCGACGAGCGCACGCAGCGCCTTGCGACCGACTCGTTCGGAAGAACGCCGCTGTTTGTTGCGCACAGGCGCGTGAAATCGCCGGTTATTTTGGCGGAGATTGCGTCGCTGTACCCGGCATCGGACGCCGTGCACGCGAACGGAACGCCCGCCCTCTTTGACGCTGTGCGGTACGTGTGCTGTGCGTGGTAATAGTCATGTCTCGCGGACGTGTGTGGTGGGCGTGAATGTGCGTTGTGAGAGGTATATGCCCTGTTCCTTTGTTTCCATGTATGTGCGCGTGTGCGTGTGCTCATTCTGCCTCCCTCTGTGCTCTAGGAACGACTGTCATGTGAGCGTGAAGCATCTGCAGGGGTTCAAGACAGGCGTGCGATACATCCGCGACGGCAAGAATCGCAGCGCACTCTTCTTTGCGCGCTCGCTCTCGATGATCAAGGTACGCTTCTCTTCCGCTTGTGTTCGCAGCGCGTGTGTGTAGCAATATGCTGCTGAATGCATGTCGCCTGCTGATTTCCGATGTCCTGTGTGTGTGCGAGTGTGTGTGTGTGTGTGTGTGTGTGTGTGTGTGTGTGTGTGTGTGTGCGTGTGCGTGTGCATGTGCGTGCCGTGTTTTCGAGTACAAATATCTATGTTGCCACTCTCTCTTTCCTTCATGATTGAATCCGTGAGTACGACTGTGTGTGAATGTGGACCGTAAATTTTTCGTTGCGCGCAGCTCCTCCACGACGCCGGTCTCCACGATCTCCGCATCGTCGACTCCTCCAACGGAAGGACTGCCATCCACGCAATGTCCGCAGCCGCCGGCGAATTCGGAGACGAAGACGTCGCCGAAGTCGTCTCCTTCTTGCATCAGGCAGACGGGTGCGTGTGCGCGGGAACGCCGGGCGTGATCATGTGATGCATTTCGGCTTGCTCTGTAGTCTTTTTCCCAACTGTTTATGCACGCATGCATGGCATATTTTCTAAGTGCACGCAACCTTCTCGCTTGAATCTAACCCGCATCACTCTTCGCGCCGCAGTGCCGCGTTCGCCGTACAAGACGTCGACGGGAACACGGCGCTGCACTTGGCGACGACGCGCGATTTCGCGGCTGCGCTTCTCGCCGTGGGTATAATCGACTGTCCGTTACTATGTGTTACAATAAGTTACATGTGGCTGGACCAAGTTGTGTGGCAGTAGCTGTCTGCCTGTCTTTTGCCGCTTTGCAGTTCCATCACTTCGCTGTGTTGCGTTGCCCTAATTGTCCAACTGACGTGTTCCAGGTTGCGCCGTCGCTCGTGGACGTGGCGAACGGCGCGGGTCGTACGGCGGCGCACGCGTTCTTGGCGCGCGGGAGCTTCGAGGGCTTCATCGAATGCAAACGCGCGGGTGCAAATCTGCTCACACGCGACCGCGAGGGAAAGACGGCGGTGAGCCATGGACGCAAGACAAATGCACGCACACATATCGACTCGCCATTGTGGCCGCACTCATACGCTCGGTTTCTTTCTGTGTGTTGTTGTTGTCGTTCTCGTCTCGCTTACGATCCCATGCGCTTATCTGCATGCAGATGGCGCTCGCTCCCCTCGAGACGCTCTGCGCGCTTCTCATGAACGCGTCGACGGCCGATGCGACCTCCGTTCTCGAGTGCTGCACGCTCGACGACCTCACTCGTCCTCTAGCTCTCGGTGGCGACGGCCGCTCACTCCTCCATGCCATCTGCGCGTATGACCGGAAGCTCCTCACGCCAACGCCCGTCGCACAGCGCAGCTTCGATTTTCCGGTGGCGGAAGCGTCGTCTGCTTCGTCCTCGCTTGTCTCGGACTCTGCCGACGGAATGGACGAACGCAGGCGCATGTCCTCCAGCGACGTCCTGTCTGGATCGTCCAGACACGCGCTCGCCGCCGGCACGAGCTCGCAGTTTCGCCCTCGCTTGGGAACCGCGCCCGCGTCTGGACTCGCAGCGAAAGGTTCTTCGACGTCCCTCTCGCCGCCCACTGCAAAACCAGCACGTGATCCCGTGGCGACGAAGGTGAATCTCATCTACGCGCTGTCGGCCCTCGGATTCCCGATTGACGCACGTGACACGCGCGGGAGGACGAGCCTGCGGGAGGCCACGGAGCGCGGCGATGTCGAAATATGCAGGTGAGTTTTGTCTCCCTTGGACGTCCTTCGCACGCTGTCACAATTTTGTAACAAGTTTTCGATAGTGTCCTTTCGCACGTTGTTATATATCTTCGCTGTCGATGTCCGTCTTCTACGTTAACGCCAACTGTTGCGTTTAGGGCACTGGTCGCCGTGGGCGCGGACTCAGAGTCGCTCGCTGAAGACGGGCGAAGTCCGAAGGTCATCGCGGCATTCAACGCGGCCGAAAATCCCGCGCTTCCCGCCGTCCTCTCTGCCGACGAAGGTCCGCGTGTGTGTGGCTGTCTGGCATTTGTCGCTGCCTTTCGCATACCGAGTTCTGCTGCCAATGACCGTTCGCATTCGCTCATGTTATCGAGTTTCTCTAAAAGCAGTCGTGTGCTTTTGCAGAGGACGTAATGTCGTGTATGTCGCCGAGCGCAATTGCGCCGTCTCGGCGCCCGCGCGTGAACGACGGGCACGGCCCTCTCCCCGCGCTCGTCACGCACATGATGGAGGAAAAGCGGAAGGGAGTGCGGCTCGCACTCGAGGAACACCGGCGCGCGCTCTCGGAAGCCGGCGCATCGAGTGGCGAAGGGGCAGGGTCCATCGAAGCAGGCGAACAGCGGGAGTTTCTCGGGGACGTGTACACGCACGTCTGGCCGTGCGGGGACTCGCACACGGGCACGTGGCGCTATGGACTGATGCACGGCGACGGCGTGCACGTGTACTGCGAGGATGACTCGGATTCGCTCGCCGCTTCGATGTCAGCGTCCATTACCGACACCCACGCGCCGGCCACCGCGGCCGCACGGGACTTGTCCAGGGGCGTTTCCGTCGCGTCTGGACGATCGGAGTACAACCCGTTCGATGAAGGCTCCGGCCTTCCTCCGGACTCTCCTGTTCCCGTGCCACGTGACAGCGGAGCGCGTTCGAATGGGGTGTTACAAGGCGCACACAAGGGTGGCGACGACGCGCCGTGTCTGTGCGACGGTGGGTTATACGGAGACTGCTGTCTTGCGTCTGACGCTGATGGAATCGTGTGTACGCCTGCCTCTCATGTCACGTGTGCGATTTCGATAGCAGTTCAGCGCCGTCCTGTGCCCTGTTAACGTCAGAGATCGAATTTGCCTCCGCACGCAGTGACGTCCTCGCGACGCCACCAGATTGTCTACCGCGGCCGATGGGTCGACGGGTTCCGCCACGGTGCCGGCGTGGTCACGTGGCCTGACGGAAGAATGGAAATGCGCGAGTACAACAAGGGCGTCGTGGTCGCAGGTGGGCCGGCACGCGCGCACGGGTCGCTTTTGTTCTTGCCAACAACTGTCTTTCCATATCGTCTCTGTCCGCGCACGCGCACGCCACTCCGTCTCTCTCTCCAGTCCTGGGCTAACATTCCCATAAATGTGTCGCAGTGCGTGCAATGGACGAGAGAGATGCATCCGAATTCACACTCCGCTCTCGCCTCGCGGCCGTGGAGGCGGCTCTTGCCACGTCACGCTCGCGTCACTCTGCAGAGCTGGCGACAATGCGCGCCGAATACGAACGCAAGCTGTCGTCGCGGGACAGCGAGCACGCCGAGCGCGTGCGCGTTCTCGAGGGAGAGTTTACGAAGCGCATGGAGTCGGAGATGCGCATGCGCGCAGACGCTGAGACCGAAATGCGGCTGAAGATAGAGCGGGTGGAGGAAGAGCGCGAGACGATCAAGGAGACTTTCCAGCTGGCGATTGAAGTGCAGAAGAGAGAGGTCGAGCGCACGCGGACCGAGTTTGACACGGCGTTGGCGGAGGCTGCGGAGGACAAGCGCGTGGCGTTGGAACAGCTGCGCGCGGCGATGGAAGAGGAGAAGCGGGTGGCGCTGGCCGCGGCGGATGAAGAGAAGGCAAAGCTCAACGAGCGGATTGCACACCTGGAGAGGAGCTGCGACGACTTTGTGCGGTACGTGTGCGTGCGCCCGTGTGAAGCCAGCTACACTCTTCCGTGCATTTTGCGCCGAGAGTTATGAATGCACGCGCCCAAGTTGATAATCTTGCGCGTTTTTTTCCCCACCGCAGAGCGCAAGAAATGTTCGTCGCAGAGTCCGACGACCGCGAAAGGGCGAGCGTCGAGCGCGTGCGCCTCGAGTGCGAGCAACTCCTCATTGAGGAACGGCGCCTCCGCTCGGAATCGGAGGAACGTTTCCGTCACCAGGCGGAGGCGGACGCGCAGAAGCATTCGGCGGAAATCAACACCATTCGGGAGCTGTGCGAGCGGCAGATTGCCCGCGTGCGCGATGAGTACCGCGGACGCGTGGAATTGCAAGAGAGGGAGCGACTCGCGGGGGAGCTTGCGGACGCAACGCGTGAGGTGGACGAACTACGCGCGGCACTCGCGGCGTCAGAAGAGACGCTTGCGCGGGAGCGCGAAAGCGGGCGAGTGCAAGTGACGGCGCTGCGGGCCGAGTGCGATCGGGAGCTTGAGCGCGTGCGTGCGGAGACGGAAGACGTGCTCGCTCGCATTCAGAGGGGGATGGAGGAGGACAAGGAGCGCGCACGGCGGATTGTCGATGAGTGGGTGTTCGTGTGCTTGAGTGTGTGCTCACGTATGTGCGCGGTAATACTGGGAGGATGTTGCGGCATGACATGCGGACTTTAGGGGCGATCGTTGGGTTCTCTCCCGGGCCCACGTCTGTTTGCTTTCTCCTCTCCGCATGCTTGTCTGTTGTTGCTGCCCTGGGTGCTGGTTGGCCTGTCGCTGTCCTGATAATTCTTTGCGCGCTCGTCTGTCTGCTGCATTCCTGACAATACTTTGCGGTTCGCAGCCTTAAGCTCGCACACGACGACGACCTCCGCGTGCTCAGGGCTTGCAACGAAAGCCTCTCCATGGAACTGGACGCCGCAAAGGTATTGGGCTGACCGCCCGCTATCACGTGACGTGGCATGCACTGCATACCCACGCGTGCCGTTACCGCATCCACCCATGCGCGAAAATCGGCGCATATGCTGTACTTATATCACGGTCGACAAGCATGCAAAACCGCTCTGCACACTCGCACTTACCATACCGTGCTGCTTGTGACCACGCTGCAGGCGTCGACGGCGCGTGCGCGGGAAGAGCGAGACGACCGCCAGCGCACCATTGCGTCACTCCGGGAGAGGCTTGGGCGGCTCGAAGGAAGCGACATCGGTGCGTTGTGAGCGTGCGTGAGGCCTTCCTACCTTGCGTACGTCCTTCGTTGGCACAACGCTTGCATTCGTCGCTGTGAAGTGGGAACTAATCTACTTGACCTTCCTTTTCGTTTCCTCTTTCCAGCGACGCTGTCTGTGGCAGAACTGCGCGCTCTCGCCGAGGTCATCAAGGGCCACAAGCGTTCTGTGAATCGCGCGCTCATAATTGCGGAGGAGCGCGAGCGGAGACCGGCCGCCGCGGTATGTTCTGCACATCCAAAAGTGCTCTCGACGTTGTTTTATGGACACACGCAACAAGCTCGTGTGTGTTTTTGTGTGGCGTGCTGTCGTAGTGTGTTAGAGGCACGGGTCAAGGCGGGCTTTGCGCATCGAGTGGGCCTGTTATTGGGTTTTACTGCGTAGTGAAGTTGTATTTCTGTGCCCTGGTGCTCTATTGCCTCTCGTTTTTCTGTGGCGTGCTGTCGCAGTGTGTTACTGTGGCGTGCTGTCGTAGTGTGTTACTGTGGCGTGCTGTCGTAGTGTGTTGAGTGTGGCGTGCTGTCGCAGTGTGTTACTGTGGCGTGCTGTCGTAGTGTTGAGTGTGGCGTGCTGTCGTAGTGTGTTACTGTGGCGTGCTGTCGTAGTGTGTGTTGACCCGTCTTCGCGCTTTATTGCGACATGGCGTCGTATTAATCCCGTCCTTGTGCCGTCGCAGAGTGGCGATGACGCTGCCGGCATGTGCGTGATATGCTACGAGAGGCCGCTCGACACGATCCTCCGCCCGTGCAACCACGCGTATTGCAGCGTGTGCGCCAATGTCCTCCAGAAGTGCCCAAAGTGCCGCAGCGATGTGAGATCGCGCGAGCACATTTTTCTCAACTGAGGGAGGGCGAATGAATGAAGACTCGCGCGGCTACTGTTCCCCTGTCCGGACACCGGATTGGTGTTTTTTTACCTCCGACGTAACACACACACACACACAAACACACACACACACACACACACACACACGCACACAAACACACGCACACAAACACACACACACACACGCACACACACACACACACACACACACACACACAAATCGCACACACAGCGCTTCTTAATTAGAACGTCCATCACTGTATAAGTCCTCTCGGGCACTCCGGAAAACGGTCGTCCTTACGTCTCTGTGAGGCGCTCTCCTGAGAGCTTCGGCATAGAGGCGAATTCTACATCCAGCTCATCGTACTCAGACGAAATCGTGCTATCGGCCGTGGGCCCGGCAAGGGTCGGTTGTCGTGATGGGTGCGATTCGCCTCCACCCTCCGGCGGTTTGCGCCCTTGCGCTTCTCATCGCCTGTCAACTAATACTGGCACTATCCGCGCGAGGTGCCGCCGCGCGGACATGTCCTCCGGGCTGCTTCCTGGACGAGTATGCGGTTGGCGGCTGCGCTGTGTGTCCCCCCGGGCAATACTCTTCAACATGGGACGCCCACGACTGTCTGCCGTGCCGGAGTGACGATGTGTGCACGTCAGGCCTGCTCATTCCGCCACGCGCGTGCACGTCCGTGCAGCATTTCTGTCCGCTGGGTGGGTCGACGTCCCCAACGGAGACGGGGTGGCAGGACCTTCCCCTGCTCACGCGCAACTACACCGCCAAGGATCGCCCGATAGTGCCGAACTTTTTCTTCGCGACATCCACGACGGAGCACGTTCCGGGCACAGTAACGGCCACCGACTTACTACGGAGCGATTCGTGGGACAAGGACAGCGTCAATGTCTTCCTCCTCGTTGCGTACTTTGCGTCCGTCGTCGTCCTTCTCCCGCTGCTCGTGTTCACGGTGCGAGGACGTCGCCTGCTCCGCGCTATCGACCGCGTCTACGAGGTGCCCACGCGTGACATTGCCGTGCCCCTCACCCCGGACGTCCGCGTCGCCGTGAACGTCGTTCCCGTACGCACGCAGAGCCTTTCCCGCGGCATCTTCACCGTCCTTGCGTTACTCGGCGCACTCGTCGCCGCCTGTTACGTCATACAGGACTTTCACGCGAACAGGTACATCGAACAGCGCTCGCTCGTGCCGATTACGGCGCTGAACGAGGCGAGCGACCCTCGTTTCAAGGTGGACGACGACGTATCGGACACGTACCCGGCGCCCGTGTTTGTGTTTCTGTTGCTGGGGACGAACTTTGCGGCGGAGAACACGACGCTGTCGGTCGCGGCGACGTTCGACGACGGCACTGTCGCAAACGAAACGGTCAACATCGACGATGTCGGGCCAGTATGGTGAGCGGCGTTGCAACTCCGTTCTTCTTTGTGTTTGGTTTATTGAAAGGAGTTCGTTGTCTCTCGCCTTTCCCATCTGCTATTCCGCAGCCTCCTGCGCCACCCCCAACCACGGCATTTACCCATTCGTCAACGGTTACACGTGCAGGGCCCATCCCACGCGCTTTCCGACGGACGCGAAAGTCCGCGAGCCCAGCTTTATACGCAATTCGAAGGGCTCCTCTGTCGTGGGGCATTGGGGTGCGTGGGTCACGGACGCTCTTGACGAGTGGGAGGACCAACGTCCCATCGACCCATCGACGAAGTTTGGAGAGCGGGCGAATTTTGATGGTGTTGTTCCCGAGGGCAGGACGCGCATTCGTCCGCCGGAAATGGCGTCGCTTCGCTCTCCCGACGACATGGCGCTGTGTCGCGCGCGCGGACGGGGTCACTGCACGCTCGTCATGATGAAGCGCAACTACGGCCTCAACTTGCGCGAGATTACCTTCGGGAGGCGCGTGAGCTACACGTTCTACATGGGCACGGCGGGCACTGCGCCGGCGGTGGTTCAAGCGATGCGATTTCGGATCGTGACGATGTCGTGGCGTATGGGGAAGGTCGACGGCGTCAACCGCAACGCGCTCACGTGGATCGAGGGCGGCATGGTGACGATAAGGCACGCGCTGATAGACAACGAGTTTGGCATGAGCTCTCTTCGGGGCGGCCATCTCACGGGCGTCCAATACTCGAAGACGCTGCTGCGCGGGCCGCACATGGAGCCCCTGTCGCGTGGGTTCGACTTGCAGCCCGGCGAGCGCTCGGAAGGGCTGCGATTGCCTGGCGAGAACTCGGTACTCAATTCCTTCAGCGACTTTCTCGTCACGTTTCCGTCGCAAGGGGCTGCGACGTGGCCCATCTTCTCCATCGACCTCAGTGCGCCGCCGTCTGTGCTGCAGATCGACATATTCGAGCACATCACAGTAACTGCCTTCCTGACGTCCCTCGTCAGTCTGCCCGCGGCACTCCTCGGCGGCGTCGGGCTCGTGTACACGGTCTTTGTGGTACTGTCGAACCGATATCCGCGCTCGTTTTGGGTCTCGAAGTGGCGCCGTATACGACGGCAGACGGAGTCGTTCTCACGGCGTGTCAGCTTGAATACCAAGCCGGGTGTGGCAGATGAGACGACGGCCCTCCACGTGACTAGCGCCGATTACCACCTTCTCGACGTGGCCGGGGAGGATCCTCAGTACAGTAAATAGCGCATGTGCAAGTGCACGGAGAGCAGGGGTTCAGTACCCCTGACGGAGAGTCCATGGAGAGTCCATTCACTAGGACCTGTCCGTGTTGCGAGCCTGCCGCTGCAATGGATCGCGACGCGGTTGCGGTTGTGCGTGCTGAAGCAGAAGCCTACTGTGGCTGCATGTGGCCTTCCGTCCAACTTCCGTTCCATTCATGTGGCTCATGTGGCTGCATGTGGCCTTCCGTCCAACTTCCGTTCCATTCATGTGGCTGCATGTGGCCTTCCGTCCAACTTCCGTTCCATTCATGTGGCTGCATGTGGCCTTCCGTCCAACTTCCGTTCCATTCACCTTCTGGGAATTCGCTTCGTTTACTTAAAGCGCGTGCGTGCACGGGGCCAGCCCGGCACAGCGTACGCTATAGCGAGTGAAAAAATTAACCGACAACGCGCACCCACGTGCCGACACGTCAAGTGGGCTATATACAAACTATCACCTTTACGCGCGCACATCGCTCAAGCCGTTGCGTGATACTTCGCGTCCTGGCGAGCGTCCTCGTGCGCCGCTCCGTCCGCAACAAACACGGCGAGGAACTGCGAGAAGCTGAGCGTGATAGCGCCGGCAAGGCCCGCACCGACGTACTTGCACGTCGTCGTGTCGTAAAAGTCGCTCGTGTCGCACTTGTCGCCGCTAATGAACTGCTGCGTCGCGTAGTTGACCAGGAAGAGGGACAGCGCCGTATTCATGGAAGCAAACTTGCCGCCGAGGCTCGAGCGGGAGAAGAGCCCGACGATTGTGAACAGCTGGAAGAACACGATGAGCCAGAAGTACCACATGTCCTTTCGAATCGCACTCGCCGTGATGAGATTGAGCGAGAGGAACATGCCGGGGTCCTGGTACAGCTTCCCGAGGAAGATGGCGAAGAGGACCTCGCCCGCCTGCGCAGACAAGAACAAGGACGGCCCACTTTAGGTTGGAAGAGAACCGCTGGAATAACGCCCCAGTTCGCCGTTGTTGCCTCCTTTTCTCAGCGGCCTAAATTTCAAGCAACTCACCAGGATAAGGAACGACGTAACGAGCTTGAGAATCGTCGTTACGGCCGCCATTTTGTGCTTCTCGTCGCTGTGACGCACTGCACGATGGAAGTGGGCCAACTGTCTGTGGCAAACAATGCGGCGGGACCGAGCTGGCTGTCGCACGTTGAGTTGGTCGCTGGCGTTGTGTGAATCGCAGATACTGCTGCCGCGGCAGTTGAAGTATGCAAGAGTGCCGTCGTGGAGGAACGGCGTAAGAGTTTTTATACGTCGTTTTGCCGTGTGTGCATGCAGAGTGGTCGTGTCACGTTGGCCTACGCAGTCCGGCGGTGGCACAAGCCACTGTTTTCCGAAAAGGAAATCAGCTGCCGTCTATTTTTACACTTTCCTTTTTTAACTGCCGTCTATTTTTACACTTTCCTTTTTTAACAATTTGAGGCGTTCTCCGTGCACATTCTTTTTATTTTTGCTTTATTTTGTACTGAAAATTATATTCGAATTTTGCGGCATTGGAGGGGTAACACTGGACATGTCCCGCCCTTGGTGCGACACGGGAGCTTTCCATTCCTTTGCCCCCATTTGGCGCACGTCACACCCGTGCAATGCCGGCGCCGGTGTCGCACACGCATGGCGGGCATGTCCCGCTCGGAAACTAATCGGGAGCAGTGGTGTCGACGGGAGCAACTCCTGCCTTGGTGTGCGACAGCCGTGCGACTTGGAGTCTGGCGCCGGCCGGTCCGTCCGCGGCTAAGCCGGTGCGAGTTCCGGCGGCATGTCAGAACAGTGCCGGCTTTAATGAGTCGTTCGACAGAGCGCTCGTGGTGTCACTGTGCACTTGACAGGTGGAGTGTTCCAAGCCCGTGGGACACTGATTGTATGCCCAGCGCAGCGCCGAGTGACTCAAGTTTTGTACAGCGAAAGCCGAGAGAAACCGATTCACTTGGCCTGATAAAAACAACGCAAGGTTTTACAACACACTGAGACTGACGGAGGTGACATCAACAGTGACAACAGTTTGCGCACGCACGACACGACCCAGCGCAGCAGTTGCGAATGCCGTCGATTATCCCGCTAAAGCAAGCCGCAATACCGCCCAAACATGTCTTGAACCCGTTTGCGATGGCATTGCACGCGTTGGCGCAGCACGAGAATGCAGACCCCATGGCGTAGAACGGTGGCGCCGGCGCGCGAGCCGTCACTGCATGAAATCTTTCGGCTTGACTTGAGAACCTTGCGCGCCTCACTGTTCGCGTCTCGCGCGTGTCAACCGAAGTCTATGTGTACATTGAATGCCTTCCTTCGAGCTGCGCGGAACACGAGTCATGAGGTCCGGCAAACTCGTCACCACAATCACAGCGGCATGCCCCTTGAACTGAGATTGAGACACGCCAGAAGTCAATCTGCATTGCACTCTTTCAAATAATTGAGACGACAACGAAAGAACAACTCACTCTGGCTCTGACTGAGAAGACGCATCGGCCCAATCACACCGAACACGAACCTTTTCCGTGAGAAGATCGCCGTTTTGTGGGCGGTGGGTGTGGTGTGCGCATCGTCTCGCCGCCGTAGAGTAAACACGGCCAAATAGCTATAGGACATTCAAGCGCCGCACCGGGTAACAAAGGAGGTAGCACGAATGCCAGAGATATTTTCCGAACTAACAAAGCAGTCGTGTGTTACCTGCCGTGTCGAGTGTCCGTCCCGCTTTGCACGCGCCCGGCGCGAGAGACATAACAACCGAAAATGTGTCGCGAGCTTCACGTCACGCGCAGTATGTTGGTGGGGCAGCAAAAAACGCGCGCAGTTTCGCACACACAAAAGGCACTAAGACAAGCCGAAGCAATCGAATTCCACACACAAATTCTGAGATGCTCAGTACACTGAAGAGCTCAATGAATACAGACCCCATACGGCGAGAACGGATTATGCGTCACGAAATCTTTCGGATTGACCGCACATTCAAAGAGTCTTACGTGCGTCACTGCCGGCCCCTGTTCGCGTCTCGCAGGGCGTGTTAGCGGCTCACGCTCACGCGCGCCAACCGTGAAGGCCGTACTCAGTTACTGTCCGGCACCACTGGCGCAGGCAAATCGTCCAGTTCGAAGAAAAATCGCCGTTGGATGTGCGGGGTGTGCGCCATTCCTCAGTAATGGGATGGCCGAATATTTCAACCCGAACCGTTTGAATTGACACACTCGGCAGGCGATGTCAATGTCGACAGTGATTATTTGGCACAGTTTTCCTTCCTCTCGTGCACACTGCAGCTGCAGTGTGTGTCACCTCCGCCGCAGTCGATGGACCCGCTGTCGTCCCTCAGTTTGCTCTCCACCCACCAAACCTCGACATGCTCGCCGGAGGCGATTGTCGTCCACGTGCTGCCCTATCTGACGAATGGCGAGAAGGGTGCGCTGGCCAAGACGTGCGGTCGTTTCTTTCGCCTCCTTTCGCCACGAGCGCGTGTACCGCCTGTCGTCGCAGTGCACTCGAAAGTACTTTGAGGACGCCGCGTTTGTCGAGGAGGTGAAGGCGCGCATTCCCGCGGGAAAACTCGTGCTGACTGGAGCCCGTTTGAGTGCGCGATAAGGGCGATGCATTTCGGTCCGTTTGAATTCAAGCGCGCGCGGATGCTTTTCTACGAAACGCTCGTCGACGAGAACGCAACCGAATTGGAGAAGGCGCGCGCGCACTTGTCCCTCTATGTGGCTCTTTCTGGAGGAATGGGGCGGCCCTCACGACGACGACGTGTTAGAGCTACACCTTGCCGCTGCGAACGCGAGTGCACCGCTCCTTCTCCGCGCTGGCGAAGACGCTCGCGACCCCATCCGTGCGTATGAGAGGGGCCTTTGCCACTATGCTGGCATCGGGACCAGAGTGAACAACCGCATGGCGCATTTACTCTTCCGCGCTTCATCGAACGGCGGGTGTGCGACGGGAATGATAATGCTTGGCGACTGTCTATGGCATGCCGTCGGCGTGCGCCGGGACCTAGCGGCGTATACGTCGATGTATGAGAGGGTGATCGCAATGGTCACTTTCGGGCGATGTTTTCGTTCGGTGACTGGCTCTACGTCGGCAGCGAAGTGCGCAAGGACGAGGCGAGGGGAGTTGCGCTGATTCGGCGTGCGGCAGTGGACCAGGGTTGTTGGGAGGCGAAGAAGTGGCTGGAGGATAACGAGGACGAGTTAAAGCTAAAGGCGCTCTGAATGAAAGAAAGT
>CALSCQ010000893.1:2915-19587 GCA_943704525.1 Pigoraptor vietnamica
GGGGGGGCTTGAAAGCGACAACGACTGTTTAATAGGAATAAGCGCAAAATCGCCAAAACGGCAATCAGACAAAAAAGAAAGGAAAACAAAATAAAAAAGGAACAATCCCCGAAGTTCAGTGCTGAATTGGACTCGACGTTGAGAGAAAAGTGCCGACGAGAGCGTACGTGCGCCCGTCCGCCCACCCCTCATCGCTGCGCCGCGAGCGCGTCCGTCTCGCCGTACAGCGGTATGTCAACAACGCACCCGTCACTGCCCTCGATGTGCACCGTACCCGTGAACCACCCGCTGCGCACGGGCGCAAAGGTCACGGACACGCGCACGGACGCCCCGGGCTGCAGGCGCACGAGCGTGTGCGAGCACTCGAACGGCTCCGGGGGCGGCGATATCTGCGCCTCCACCGGCCCATCGCTGTGGTTGGAGAGCGTGACATGCCGCGTCGTCAGAGCACCCGCCGCCGCCTGGGGAAACGCAATCGCGCGCGGCTGTGCGGCCAGCGACGGCGAGAGAATGCTCAGCGCCGACTTGCGCAGGAGGGGCTTGGGTGTTGTTGACGTGTGCGCGGGCGGCGGCACGTTCTCGGAGGGCGCTGCTGCGGACGCCACGGCGCCGGCGCAACGCGCAACGAGCTCCAGGGTCGCGAGATGCGCCGACTGTCTGCGCCTGTCCCACGCGCCGTGCAGCTCCCACAGCTGCGAATGGAGCCCCTCCTCCAAGGGGCGGAAAGCGACGTCAAGCATGGCGTAACCGTCCCTCTCCACAATGCCCGACGTGGCGCGGAACGTGAACGCGGACGGATGCGCGCGTTTCAGCCCGCTTAGGGGAGCGAACGGCGGGCGGTGAAACGGGGCGCCGACGGGCCTCAGCGCCCACTCCTCCACCTGCGCGGCCGTGCAGTTGAGCGCAAACAGGGACACGCTCAGCCCGCCCGGCTGTGCGTTGGCCACCTCGAGGCGGACGGTGTGCCCCGCGTCCCCGCGCATACGCACAGGCATTGGCGTGTGGCGTTTGCCGCGTGCGTCCACGGCATCCCAGTCCAGCGCGGCGACGCCTTGCAGAAGGGGCGCCTTATCCTTATCACTCCGCGGCGCATTCCCCGACGGCACGCCGGCATCCGCGCGTTCCTGTGAGCGAGAAGGCCGCTCCCCCACGACCGCATTGATGGCCGCACGGCGCTCGCGCCTGATCTTGCGGGCAAGCGACTCGATCTGCCGCAGCTGCGTGGGCGTGAGGACGGGGGCGAGGCGCGCCGAGGTGTGGGGGACGGTGAACGCCTGCTCGCTGCGCCCGCGAATGGTGACCTCCACTTGGAAGCTGCGACCCTTGGCACCGGGCGACGCCGCGACGCACATGACCATCACGGAGCCCTTCCACTGGATCGGCGGATGGGACGCGTCGACGGGGACCGGGGACAGCGCAATGACACCCTCCACGTGCGATGACACGCGGCCTTTCGAGGGGGTCACGCGGAGGCGCGACGCGGGCCAGACGATCTCGTAGTCGATGTTGACGGCGGACCTGAGCGCAGTTGGACAGGAAGTAGAGTGAGGCATTGCTGATCGTGCAGTGCCTATTTATGCGAGTGCGCGTGCGTTTCCGCTTTGCGCTTCGCATGCACGTGCGACAACAGCAAACACACCTGTTGACGATGCGCACGTGCACCGGCGTCGTGGCGTCCGCGTCAATCACAATGCGCGAGGGCGTAACGACCACCCCGGCAGTCTGCCTCGAGGGAAGGTGCGGCTCGCCTCCCCTCCGCCCACAGTCAGCGTGGGCGTGCGGACGGCCGGTGTGCGCGTCCCTCTGAGCGTGAGCGTGCGACTGCTCGTGCGCTCGCGTCGGTGCTTGCGCTTGCTTGCGTGGGCGCGCTTGGCCGCGGGTGTTCGGCTGCCGCACTTCACTCGCAATCGATTCCGACTCGATCGTAACAGCCGGCGGATGCATTGACGAAGACGACGAGGCCTCGCCCGCACGCACCCACACAACGCCCACCTTGAACGTCCCGGTGGACGCCGCAATCGCATCATCGTGACGCCAGTCGCGCGAGTAGAACGCCCCAGAGCCGTCCGTTGTCAGCGCAAACCCCTCACCATCCGCCACAACAGAGACCTCCGAACGCGAAGACAACTCTTCAGCGAGCGCATCCTCGGCAGCGCCACTCGATTCGATAGCCGCCGTTTCAATGCGCACGGCCGGCGCGCCCTTGAAGGCCTCGTGCAGGGGCCACCCGCGCGCGACGTGCGCAACGTACAATCGGCGACACAGCTCGTCGCCCGTCAGTACGACGACGCCGGCCGACGCAAGCGCCGCGCCGCTCCCGTCCGCAAATCGCACACGCGTCTCGACGAGGGAGACCGACACTTCGCGCACGTCGCCCGGAGGGAGCAGAAACGACCGCGGTGTCACGTGAAGCGCGCCCTTGGGCGAGCCGAGTGCGTCCGCGATGAGCACAAACGCGGTGCGGTCACCCTTGTTCGCAAAAGGGACGGTCACTGCGCGCTCTCCCGCTGTGAACGGGGCCTTCACAAGGTACCCGCGGGCCGACGGTGGCGTATCACCGACGAGTACGTTGGAGCGGCCGCCGTACCCCACCAGGGGAATCTGCGCAGCGCGTGTAGCGCGGTGAGTGCGGGTGAAAAAAAAGCGGGGTAGGAAACAAAGATAGCGAGGCTTCGATGGCAGCCCACAAAATTCAGGGAAGGGGAAACAGAGAAAAATAAAACAAAAAAAAAAAAAGTGTGCCGAAAATGCGGATAACAGCGCGTGAATGCCGAAGGACGCGCGCAGGTAACACCTCGTGAGGATGACAAACAGAGATTGTCCCGTCAGCTTCAATCTTAGACATGTGCATCAACCGGCAGAGTGAAAACAAGCGCGCCCACCTTGAAGACGACGGCCTCGGAGTCCTTCGGTCCGGACGCCACGAGGCGCAGATACGCCACGTGCACGCTGCGCGAAGTCGGCTGAAACACGACGTCCACAGACACGTCCTTGTCAACGGGAAGGAGCGTCTCGCAGCTCGGCCGCACGCCGGACGACGCGGAGAACGGGCATAGCTTCCCCTGTGCTGCGGGCAGCGGCTCGATGGACCACGCGACGAGCACGGGAAAAGACGACGTGTTCTTGAAGGCCACCGCCGCCGTCGTGGAGGACAGCAAAGGGACGCCGCCAAAGTTCACGCAGCTGCGGTTGCAGTGGAGCGAAGGACGGCCCGGCCGAGATCTTTCGTCCACGTGCCTGGCGTGTGCAGAGGGCGGAGACCTGCGCGCGGGCGAAGGCGACTTCTTCGGCGACTGTGACTTCCGTTGTGGCGATTGCGCAACACCGATATGCGCCGGCGGTTCGTACACAGCGCGAGCCGTCTTGCGGTGTGGCGACGTCGCATGTTCCTCACGTGCTCCGCGTGCGCCCACGCCCTCCCATGCATCGGGTAGCACGCGCGCGCGCGGCGACCGCGAGGGCTCCCGAAGGGCCCCAAGGAGCGGCTCCAGGAGTGCGCTCGGCATGCCCGCGTAGTGCTTCGAGGGTAGGCTGTCGGGCGCCACCTCACGATCGCGTGCATCGGGCGATGCCAGTGCCGCGCCGCTATCCGCCGGTGTTTTCGCACGTCCGACGGTAAAGTCCATGTCGCCGCTGGCAAACGACGTCTTGTTATAGGAATACACGTCGACCTGCGGCTCAAAGCGGTGCGACGGAGGGCCCCTTGAGCACACCGGCGAAACGGCCGCCTTCGCGGCCGACGAGAGCGACCGACGCTCCTCCACAGAGACTTCGTCCATGTCGTCCGCCCTGGCGTCCAAATCCATCGCACTCGCATCCGCAGATATGCGAGGGACGCCGGCAGACGGTGTCTCGGTCTCGGGCAATACCGCCCGCGCGGCGCCCATCGGCGAAGTTGTGCGACGCGAGCCAGTCGAACTACGATCTGCTGCTGAGCCCGCCGCACGCGGTGTGCCGGAAGTCCTTGTGGTTGTCGACGGAGTGTCCGTTCTTCCAGCCTTAGCTGGACTTGCAGTCGCCGGCGACGGACTGCCGGTGGCCACAGAGGGACTCGCGTGCACCGACGTGGCCGACGGGTGCTGCGGCACGCTAGGCGACGGCGAGGGTGAGGCAGCCGACGACGAGCGCGGCATGTTGGACGTGTTGAATTCATCAGACACGACGGCAGCGACAGGAAGTTTGTAGACGGGGCCGTTCGGATGTACGGACACAAGCACCGTCCCCGCAATGGAAAGATCGCTCTCGGTCCACTCGGCAGCGTCGAAAGGGGGCGTAAAGTGCACGCGAGCCTCAAAGACGCGGCCGGGGGGGAGCACGAAGCGGTTGGGTGCGATGGTCAAGTGGTGGTGGAGAGGGTGCGGGGATGCGCTCGACGCAAGTTCGAGGCTCAGCTTGGCAGCGACCGGGGCTGTGCGGGGAGTTTGACGTATTAAGCACACAAAGTGGCGAAGGAAAAAGCACGGAAGAAAACCACTCACAAACGATACGTAGTGAGATGTTCAGCGGCACATGCGGTGCTACGCGACTCACCGCTTCCGCCGTTCTTGATCGGAATCGAACGTACGGCCTTCGCACCCGCGGGACACGCCAACGTGACGTCCAGCCCAGCTGGCATCAGCAGCCGCACCACAGGCACACCCGCGCTGGCACTCGCACCGCCAGACGCAGACCCAGCGGACGACACTGCGCTGAACAGCGACTGCCTGTCTGGGGCCGCAGCGCGCGTCTCTCCACGCAGCGACGCGCGCCTCCCTTGCGCGGGGACAGCGGCAACGGGCGGTTTGGCGGCCGACGGTTGCACTCGCGGAGATGGCACCCCAGAGTACGCTCCCTCCTCGAGGTGGAGATCCACGCCTTGGTCGCCGACATCTTCTTCAATCTCGCCTTCACGCGCAGACGACTCCGCCGCTTCCTCCGCCATGGGCGCATCGTTGATGTCAATGTGCACCTCGGGCACAGCCGCGTCGTCCGAGGGGGCTTCTCCCGCTTGCGCCGCGACGTGGGCATCAGCGGGCTCGTCTTCCTCAAGGTCGAATGCCACTCGGCGTGAAGCGCGAGGCGAAGGGGAGCCCCCCGTGCGTGATGCATGCGCGCGTACCGGGGCAGGAGAAGCGCTGCCGTGCGGTGACGATGGCGCCCAGTTGTCTCCCCGCTGTGGAGAGCGCGCGACTGTCGGCGCGTCTTCGTCGATCACCTCGATCTTCGGCGTGGAAGCGATGCCCGGATAGTGAGCCGACCTCGCACCAAAGAACTGGCCGGGCGAGAAGGGGCTGGCGGTCACATGGATGGGCGCCGCGTGCACGGGCGTCAGTATGCGCGGGCCGCCGGGTGTGAGCACGATCGCAGGTCCGCCCGGTGTGACGATGGCCAGCGGCGAGTGGGAAATGTCGAAGCGGTGGTCGTCCTCAAAGGATCGCTCGGCGTCCGAGAGCATGCTTTGCGAGAGCGGCGGCCCAAAGTCTCCGTAGTTGCCGTCGTCGCGCGGCGGGTATTCGTCACCGTCGAGCGCCTTATCGTCCTCTTCGTAGCCCTCGGGCGATGCCGTTTCCGCGCCCTCCCACTGACCCGCGGCGCTGCTGGCGCCCGCGGGCTCGTCCTCTGCGCTGTACGCACCCTCGTCGTCCGCGTACAACTGCGACGGGTCGTTTCCACGCACTTTGGACGACTCGCGGCGACTCGCCTCGTCGGTCATGCGTCGCACAGAGGCGTTCGTCGCCCACGGCCCGACGTCTTCCGCAACGGCACTCGCGCGCCCAAACAGCGACATCTCGGCGGCCCTCGATGGCGTCAGTCCCGCACCGGCAGGGTAGAGGTGCGGCAGCGCAGCGGCAAAGGCGCTCAGATCGAGCGGCGCATCCCCAGGTTGCAGGTATCGCGCGAGGATATCCGCCGCGGAGCCCTCGACGTCGCCGGCGTCGACAAGCTGCGCGAGGACGTCGGCTGCAACGCCCGACGAGTCGAGCCACTGCTGCAGCTCATTCCACGTGGGATTGCCGAGACTGGCCTTCGCATCCAGGGCACCGTCGTCGTCGTTGGCATCGGCGTCATCTTCTTCCTCGCTCCCCGTGACATAACTGTCCTCATCCCGCGCGCTCTCTCCGCCTTCCATGCCAACGGGCGGCTCTGCAGAACGGAGAGAAGACGAGGGAGAGTGGCGGAATCCGCCGTGATGCGCGCGCCCACTCGCGTGACTTAGCCCGCGACCACTGCGCCGTCCGCCGTCGCTGTCGTCGTAATCAACGTACTCGCCGAGCTCTTCCGCGCCAAGGACGATCTCTTGCTCGAAGTCGGCGTGGTCGCCTTCCCCGTAATAATCATCAAAGTCGGCCATCGTCGCCCGTGTCGCAATAACGCCCTACGCGCGCCAATCGCCGGCGATTGGACACTCACGACGAGTTCGCCATTGTGACAAATGCAAGCCGCAGGAAACGACGCACACCGCACAGACCGTCACCTTCGGCACGGACGGCAAACTGAGCAGATACAACGGCGCTATTGACATCTCAACTGCTCTTCGACTCACTTTGCCGCTGAATTTTTCGGATTTGCCAATTTTTCGCGCGCCAAATTCAAACTCACGTGGGTGCACGTGATGTAAGTCTACAGTGGGTGTTACAATTCACGTCAGTGTATTCACATGCACTGTCACCGGAGTCGCTGTTTTCTTGCGTAGCTTGCAAGCTTCCGTTCGCTCGACCCTTATACCGCCTCGCCTGTGGCCTTCTTTCTTGACGCACGCGCCTCTTTTGGTCCGTCGCCGTCGCGACGCCTTCCACTGTCGCCCCCCGTTCGCATGGCGCGCACGGGCTTCCCTCTCGATCCCCCCGCACTCGTCGGCGAACGCGGCTTTCTCGGACGACCTTCATCGTCAGCAAACGAGACACGTTCCCGGCGCTCTTTCGGTGACGGCGGGGGATCGAAACGCGACTCGACGCGGATCTTGGAGCGGTCCACGGCGCGGGGCATGCCGGGGAGGCGGTAACCGTCGTCCGCCGGCGGTCGCGAGTTCTGCACCCCCTTGACCCCGCGCCACGAATCGGCGTCCATCCACTTCGGTTTCATGCGCATTGACTCGCCCCCGGGACGCGGTTTGAGGTCGCGGTGGCTGCGGATTTCGCGAGGGCGCTTGTCCCACTTCGACGAGACAATGCCGCCGGCGATGGCCACTTCGAGCTCCATGGGATCTGCGTGAGAGTGCGACATGGAGTTAGGGTTAGAGTCCGCTAGGAGGCAATACAAGTCAGCATATTCCATGACATGAGAGAACGTACATGAAACGCTATTAGCAGAGAGTGGAGTGAAGGAAGTAAAATTGACAGACACGTGACACGCGAGAAGGAGGCACGTGCGTGGAGTGGGGACAATCATGACAGCAAGAATGGCGCACGCACCCAAAATCTTCGACTTGAGTTCCAGCCGCTTCACCGCCGCCGTCAGTTCGATCCATCGCAGGAGGTGACCTGTGTGCTTTGATTCCTACGGTGCGCACAAACATACGAATTGAGTGACACGGACAGCGTGTGTGTGTGTGTGTGCGTGTTTGCAGGAGGGAACAGTGGGAGTTGAGGTTATGCGAGAGGAGAGGAGGGAGACGGAGAGGGGTGGGAGGGAAGGACTGAAAGGAGTGAGACTGTCCCCAGGCATACTGGTCTTAGAGTGGTTGGTAGTTGCGACGGGGTTCAACTGCAGAGAGGGGAAGCATTTCCAACATGGCTCGTGACAAGGACAGCAATTGCGCCCCACCTTGCACGTCAGGTCGAGGCTGCGAACGTAGTATGGCCCAATAACGACGCCCGCCGTAACCGCCTCCTCAAACGCAGAGAGCGCCTCATCCACCCTCTCGCTCCGCACAAAACTGTGAATCGCAGAGGCCCATAGGTCCGCTTTGACGTCCGTCTTTCTTACGCGTGGCCAGAGCTGCGGCCGCGCGTCCTCCCCCTCGCGTTGCGGCGCAGTTCCATCGGCCGCGTGTCCGCCCGCAGATCCTCGCACGTCATCCGCGAACTCGACAGCTCCGTCTTCTCCACCCTTGCCTGTTCCCCCCTCCACGCGAGCCTCAAGGGCTTTCCGCGCCGTTGTCGGAAACGCGGGCAGAAGGTCGTCGGCGGACGGCGTGGCTTCCGCCGCACACTGCGCGCGATACTCCATCCACAGGCGCAGCGCTTCCTTGTCGTCTTCGATGCGGACGTTCGCGAGGATAAGGTAGGCATACACGCGCGCGCGATGGTACGGGAGGTTGCGCATGAGCTCGAAGTGCGGCATGGCCTTGGCGACGTCGTTCATGCTTGCGTACGTCTCGCACATCGTGAGCACAATGTTGCTCGTCGGGACCAGCCCCACTGCGCGCATGTCGGCCAGCCGCGCTTGAATGAGCGCGTGCAGCTCCACCGGCCCCGGCATGGTGTTCGGCTGGTACTTTCCGTTGAGGGCTTTCACGCGGCGCGCAATCGACAGCAGCGCCCTCTTTCTATCGTCCCCCGTCACGGGGCCCAGCCGCTCCGCGAGCAGAAATTTCATGTCGGGCACCTCGGTCGAGTGCTTGCGGGCGAACATCGAGTCGGGCAGCGCGGCGTCTTCGTCCAAATTTAAACGTTCCCTTCGCCTTTGCGGTATGGGGAGCGCGTGTCGGTATGCGCGGAACAGCAGCTCGTAATCCTTCACGCACGGCACGCACTGCGTAAAGGGCTGCGAGCCGTCGAAGCCGCCCTGGGTGTTCGGCGTGGATACGGCGGGATCCGGGACTTTCGCGAGCAATTCCTTCCCGCCAAAAGCACGCGCCCACAGCGAATGGGCCGCGGTAATGTTGCCAGCACTGCGCAGAAGAGAATGCGGTTTCAGTGTGTGTGCGCGGTCGATATGCAGTCGCCAACACCGACAGCCACGGCCTGCCTTAGACGAGAACACGGTTCATGAACGGAAAGTGCTCGCGGAGAGACACAGAGACCTCCGTTCTACATGAAGCATAGGGGTTTGAAAATACATCAACTAAGAGATAAAGGGACGCAAAGAGGGGAGGGAGAAGGGGGTGGGGGGAGAGAGAGCAAAACGCAGTGCAAGGAGATCACCTTGCGCACGATTGCAGGAGCGCATTGAGTGCGGCGATGGAGATGTCCATTCCATAGGCGCGCATCGAACGCGCAATGTCGAAAGCAACTTCAATGTGGTCGCCACGGGACGCAACGACGCGGAGCAGACGAACGAGCGTCTTCTGCGAAAGTGAAGGATAGAGAGTCGAGTTATAGGTCATGCAATAGGGAGGGAGGGAGAGAGAGAGAGAGAGAGAGAGAGAGAGAGAGAGAGAGAGAGAGAGAGAGAGAGAGAGAGAGAGAGAGAGAGAGAGAGAGAGAGAGAGAGAGAGAGAGAGAGAGAGAGAGAGAGAGAGAGAGAGAGAGAGAGAGAGAGAGAGAGAGAGAGAGAGAGAGAGAGAGAGAGTGTGTGTGTGTGTGTGTGTGTGTGTGTGACGCACCGCAGACAAACAGTGACGGACGCACCTGCGTGGGCTTGACCGAAGCCGCGACCATCTCCTGGTATATCGAGAGTGCGCGCTCTGCATTGCTCGTGCGCGCACACGACGCAATCAGCTGGCGGTAAATGCCCTCGTCCGGAACACCGCCACGCGCCCTGCAGTAGGCAGCGCACGGAATGCATTATTATAAACGTGTAACACATGAGTGCAACTGCGTGCAAGTACCTTCCCCCCCACCCCCCCACCCCCCCCCCACACACACAGCGACCACACGCACCGGAAATGGTGGTACTCGCGCCACAGCGGCCCTTCTCTCCCCGCGAACACGTATCCACGCAGAATTTGCTTGTAGAGCGTCGCGTCTGGCGGCCCCGGAAGCAGCATCGCGTCCTCCACTTTCCTCAGTGCAGCCACCGCATCGTCCACGCGCCGTCCCCACACAATGTCACCAAGGAGTTGATAATACACGGCCACGTCCTTTTCTTCGCGCGCAATGCACCTATCGATCTCCGCCAGCGCATTCTTCGCGGCCTCCCGTAATTTTGGCAGAGCGCCGTCCCCAACGAAAGCAACGACGGGTTGTTCGTCGGCCGTTTTGAGAATTACGACGCGCTTCTCGCCAAATTGTGCGTGCGGAGGCGGCGTCGTGACCGCGGGTGCCGCGGCTGCGGTTGGAGGCACGGGTGCGCTCTCTTCCTTTGCAACATCAGCCACGCTTTCGGACGCCGTCGAAGCAAACCGCAGAGAGCGCATGCGCAGCGGCACGCGAACGGCCGCCGTCGCCACGCGCCGCAGCATCATAACGAAGGCCGTGCGCGCGGCTCGGCCTCTTCTATCGAGCGTGAATATTCTAACGAACAGACAAACTGTTGGGCCACAACAGTCTTGATGTATTTTTTTCTTGACGGTTGTTTTTTTGAGCAGCACGTGTGCTCCACTTCCGGTTACCCCATCCGCATGTGACGCATTCTGACGTCAGAGGCTCACAGTTGATCAGCCGTTCAGTGTTATTGTGTACTCTCGATCGTCCGATTATTTCTTTACTCCCTTGCGAACCATGCTTTCCGTGGCATCTCGGTGTGGCGCCGCGCGCGCCGCGACGTTGCGCCTCTCCAGCGTGCGTGCGTATGCGACTTCGAAGCACGTGGTCGAGACGACGGACGCGTCGTACGAGGCGGACGTCATCCAGAGCAAGGTCCCAGTCCTCGTAGATTTCTACGCCGAGTGAGTAGAGACACTGTGTTTTGTGCGCGGGGGGGGGGGCGGTGGGAACGGTGTTTGTTGTCGATGTTGTTCTAAGGGCATTGTGGAGAGGAGCCGTCGTCGAAGCGAAGGGTTGCTGTTTCATAGAATGGGCCCACGTGTCTCATTGCGCTCGTGTGCGTGTTCGCAGCTGGTGCGGTCCCTGCCGCATGCTTGGGCCGGTGCTTGAGAAGGTTGCGAACGACCTCGGCGGCGCCATCAAGGTGGCGAAGATTAACGTGGACGAAAACACGGAAATTGCGGCCGGCCATAATGTGAGTGGTAATCGCAAAACGCGCGTTCCTCCCTTCCAACTTTTCACTATTCGGTATAACTGTAGCCCTCTCAACGTCATGTCGACGGCGCATGCGCAGGTGTCTGGCATCCCCCACGTGATGTTCGTGAACAACGGCGCCGTGCTGGACAAGTTTGTGGGCATGCAGGCCGAGAGCGAAGTGCGCCGCTTTGTCACTGCCAACATGCAGAAGATGTCCTCGTGAGATGCAACAGCGAAGAAAGGAAAATACGCGTGCATTTGCTCAATCGCTACCCTCAGTTATCGCCATCCCGGAAGTAGGCTGCTGTCGAGTCGTGTGGACTGTGCGTGCATGTTTGCCTTGTATGTTACTGCAAAACACGCAACACACTGAAAGGCCCAGAAAAACAAAGAGGGGTGTGTCCAGCACGCCCGCGACAGCGACGCGCGCACGAATACGACGCAGGCGCGAGGGAGAGAAGGGGCATCTCGATCTTGGCGCGACTACTTGCGGTACCTGTATCGCTTGAAGTGGAACCACAGCTGGAAGATGCCGCGCTCAAAGTGGCAGCGGAAGCCGCGCTTGAACGAGTATTCCCACTCCCTGTTGACGATCTTGAATGCAATGTCTTCGTAGGGCGGCCCCGCGTGGAAGCGTATGATGCAGAACTCGGGGTTCGTGGGATCGCGCGTGAGCTTGTACTGCGGCGTCTGCGTCTTGTCGATGAGGTCGGGGTAAAACACCTGCGCGCGCACGAGGGAGAGTAAGAAACGTAGTCGACGAACCGTACGCAACTGCATCCGAGCACGGAGAGTTGGCAAAGTACGGAAAACGCTGCGTGCAAGACGCGGACACTCCGGCACACGCACGCCCACACACACATACAAAAGAAACAAACCCAGACGACGTGAGTGGGCAGAAAAGAGAGTAGTGCGCGCGACCCACGTTGAACTTGTATCCCTGGACAATTTTGGGCGGCGGGTTGTCCTTGTCGTAGTGCGTCTGGTTGTACTTGTTCCACTCGAAGCCAGTGTGCACGCGGTTGAAGAAGCGCGGCTTGCGCGGCTTGTACTTGTCCGTCCATTGGTACGTCTGCGCACATTCAAACACAAGAATGAGCAAGAGAGTCGTTCGCAAAGGCAAGACCTCATCAACAGACTATTAGTACCGCTTGGCAGAATTACACTTGAGAACAAGCGACGGGGAATAACAACGCAACACACAGCGCACAGCACGCACCTGATTCGTGGGGACCTCCGCATTGAACGCCTCCTCGTCCGCACCGAGCGGCTTCGCGGCCTCCTTCGCATACGCGTCTTCCGGCGTGCCGTCCCCAAGCCCAAGCCCCGCCGGCCCTTCAACGCCCGACGCGTGCCCAGTGCGCGTGACCACCGCCTCGCGCTGCCGGCGCAGGTGGTCGGCGTCCTCGGCAGGGTCCAGCACAAGAATGCCGTCCGTGGGCGCATCGAGGGGAAGAAGACGAGGACTGCGCGCCAACTGCTTCTCCGTCGCACCGTTCTCACCCTCCGCCGCCGCCGCCGCCTGCGCCTCGCTCTCTGCGCGCAGCTCCTCCTTCCACGCCTCCTGCTGTGACTCGCCGGCGTCCCCACCCGCCGAGCGCTCGCTTGCGTCCGCGCCACTCTCCGACGCTCCCGCGGCCGTCTCTGCCTCGCCGCGGTCGCGAAGGCCCGCCAGTTTGCCCATGAGCATCGACTGGTGCAACTGCCTCAAGCGCGCGCGCGCCATGAACACCTTGAGCTGGGCGAGGAGCGTCTCCCAGTACGCGACGTCGACGCCGCCCTGTCCGGACAGCTTGGCCTTGACCTGATCCTCCAGTTCGGCGAGCTGTTCGGGCGTCTTTCCCGCGAATATCCTCGTCACGTCCTCGAGCACCTGCGAGTTGAGCGCCGCGCGGTCCGAAGGGCCAGAGCCACTCGCCTTCCGCAGGCGATCGCGCACGTCGATTGCGACGATGAGCATGTCCTCCCAAAAGCGGCGCACGTCGCTGCTCTTCGTGTCGAGGCCGAGGTACACGGCAATGTCGCAGCACACGTCCTCGGCGTCGTCCAGTGTGAGGTCGTCGATAATGGCGTACGGTTCGGTCGTCTCAATCTCGTTGGGGTCGTCGATGGACTGGATGTACTTTGCAAGGACGTCGACGGGCTTCGCGCGGCCCTCTTCGATGCGGATGCGCGATCGCAGCTTGGCCTGCTGCAGGTGAAACTCGTCCTCCTTTCGCTCCCACTCGACGTGCTGCGCCATCTCGCGCTCGCGCTGCTCTCGTTGCCGCTCTTCTTCGCGCGCCTGCATCTCCAGCTCACGCTCCATGCGCCTGGTGTGTGCGTATGAAGAGAACGAGAGAAAGAAGGATGACAGTGGAATGCGGGATGATGTTAACTGAAATGAGCATCAACCAAAAACTTCCAGCACACGAGACAATAAAAGCCGCACGCACCTCTTCTTCACTTTCTCGAGCTCTCGCCTGTTCTCTTCTCTCCGCTGCTTCTCCCGCAGCCGCTCTTCGTCCGCAGAGACGCCATCTTTCGTCCGCTTCTTGTGCCACACGAATTTCTCGAGGAGATTGGGATCCCCAAACGCATTGTCCGTGCTGTCTTCAATCCCAAGCTCACGCAACCGCTTCTGTCGCTTCGCCTCCTTCTTCGCAAGACGACGCGCACGCTTTTCTTCGGGCGTCTCGTCACGCCGCGGTGAACGGGAGCGAGAGCGCGACCGTGAGCGCGACCTCGACCGCGAACGGCCGTGTCGGCCCATCGCGGCACACACACGCAAGCGCTATGCCTCGACGACTAGGTTCCTCGTAAAATGGAACGACAACGTCGATAGTGTTGGCATTAAAAAGGTGCAAAGCGATGTGAAACGATTTTTGAGGAGATGCGCGCAAACGTGACGTGTGGGTGGCGAAATTCCGATTTCGGAAAAGAGTCGGAATTTTCGACACGCCCATCCAGCCGCCACCAAACGCCCCCCCCCCCCCCCCCCTCCTGTCTGTCTAACCGACAGGACGGCACAACGGCGGTCGTGGATTGCGCAGGTGAGACTTTAGGGTGGCGGAACAGCGTTTGACCGGCCACTTCGTCAAAGCAGGTTGTGGACGCTCACTTCCGTACAAAGCCAGTAGTTTAATTGCCTCAGCCGCGGTTGTACATGTTGCCGGAGCCCCTTTTGTTCTCTGCAAGGCGCGACAGCCAAGCACAGCATAAGCCACTGTGCAAACGACGGACGATAACCGGTTCAAACCAGGGCCAACAGCGCTACCATCTAAGATAGAAGCCAGTAATGCGCACGCAATGTCACAGCGAGTCACTCGAAGTACACTCCAAGACGCGCCACAGCAAAGTGCAGAAGATAACGAGTACTTCTCGTGCACGCGACGGCACTGCGAAACTGCTCAGAGCACACACCGTCCTTCCAGTCGTCCATGGCGCGCGCCTTTCGCAATTTGTCGTCCGTCTCTTCCTCCTCTTCCTCGCTGTCCTCCTCCTTCGGTGCCTGGTTCACATTGCCCCTGCAGGACAGCAGAGAAAGCGACGCGGTAAGCCGACACGCAAGCGGCGACTGGATTGCAATCTGCCACGTGACACGGCACCCTCCACACAGCACACACGAGCCGTGCCTCTCTTTCAGCCAGGCACAAGATGCTCCGCTTGCACAGACGCACCCAGCAACAAACAGACCCACTCTTGCACAGCACACTGCCGCACACCCACCCCTGCATCGGCAGCGTTCCATTCGCCATTTCGCGCTCCGCCCACGCCTCAAACGACATCGTCGGAAGGCTCGGATAGCCCGCGCCAAACACGCCGCGTTGCACCATGTCACGCGTCAGAACGAACGGCTTCATCGGCTACCAAGGGTAATTAGGAGCACGTGAGTGGTTGAGCGAAGCAGTATGGGCACACACACAAACAGACGCGCAATCTGTGCTGGCAAGCAAAATACTCTTGGGAGCGTCGGTAGTCCCGCGTGCGACTGTGCAAACGACCCAGACGGCAGAGGTCAAGCGCAGAGATAGAAAGCGTATTTCACACGCGCAGAGACACGCGGCATCCGTCGCACCCACCGGACGCGCGGGCGGCTTGTGCTTCGGCTCCGGCGCGCCCTTCGCCATGTGTTCCAATATTTGTCTCTCTTGGTGTGCCGAAATGGCGGCGTCGATCGCTCGCACAATCCACATATCGATGAGCGCCTTCACGAGGTCTCGGTCGACCTCTTCGTCCAGCGCACCCTCGCCACTGCCCGCCCTCTTCGCCTCCTCGGCGAGTCTCTCTGTAATGGCGCGCGCCCTCTCTTTTGCCTCCTTCTCGCGCTTGAATCGCTCGATCTTCGCCGCGCGCTCCGTCCCCGGGTTGCCGGACGCCACGCCGCTCTCGAGCGCGGCCTTGAACATGGCGACGTCGCGCTCCGACGCAAGTTTCAACGCGTGACATTTCTCCAAAAACGCGGCGTAGTGTTGAAGCGAGTTGTCGATGAGTTTGATGCGAGCGTGGGGTTCGCTTATGTTGCGACGCGCAATCAGATCGCCCAAGTATGCGTCCGCGAGAACATAGCGCAAATCCGCGGTCGAAATGTCGTCGGCCTCTTCGTTTGCGCTGAACAGAGAGAGTTGTCGAGCGAGATGCAGGACGTCGTTGAGTCGCACGATCGCGCGTAGCACGCGTGCCTGCGTCAGACAGACAGAAATTAGAGTGAGTCTCAGACCTATTCTACCGAAGGGGCCTCCGCATACAAGCCATTACACATTGCAAGTGATGCAGTGTGTTGCGCACATGTGCGCGGACGCAACAGGAAGATTAACGTACACAGGACTTCACGGGGTACGCACGCGCGCGCGCACATACACACACACACACACACTAGACGTACGCACACACACACATACACACACACTAGACGTACGCGCACGCACACACACACACACACACACACTGGACGTTCACGCTGCGTCCGCGTAATATGCATACGCACCTGGTACTCGGGGTCAGACCCACTGAGGTCCGAGTTCTCAACTTCGCTCTGTAGTTTCTGCCCGTGCAAAAATGCCTCGCGGATGGACACTTCCGCAGGCGCACTTTCGCTCGACATCTCAACGCGCACGCATGCAAACACACGCAACCACACGCACACTCCTTGACTCGAACACACGAATGTACACGCACGTAGATGCACACCAACAGCCGCCTCGGTCGACACCTGTCATTAATGGCTCAAGATTTCCGTGGACGAGACGTTCTGTCGTCACTCTCTTGAGGTGTTTCAGTTTCAGCTGGCGCACGTGAGTGCGTTTCTGAGAATGCAATGCTAGGTGGGAGTTAACAGTGAAGCCTCAATTTGCAGTCTATTGTATTAACTCCCTGGCTTTCACTCTTCAGTGGGTCACTTTACAACTGGAAGATTCGCTTTCGTGCAATGTGTGTCTGTGCGTTGGAGTTCCTTGTGCGCACGCGAGTTGTGTGTGGGATGGACCTCGACTTCACGTCGGATTCGTTTGATCCGCTCAAGGCACTCTATGCGAAGGATATTGTGCTGCCATACCCTCAGGCACGTGTGTGCATGGGCGCATATGTGTGCGTGGCGTGTGTGTGTGTGTGTGTGTGTGTGTGTGTGTGTGTGTGTGTGTGTGTGTGTGTGTGTGTGTGTGTGTGTGTGTGTGTGTGTGTGTGTGTGTGTGTGTGTGTGTGTGTGTGTG